>NJDC01007983.1:82150-93637 GCA_002245475.1 Calephelis virginiensis | reverse complement strand
ACTATTAAAGTATCCTATAAAAACACAATTGTCAGAAGGACATGGTTTAAACCCATAGGTAGTTTGGAATGAGGTAAATTTCTTATTCCAACATCGAGAAGCTTGTTTGAGGCCGTATAATGATTTATTTAACTTAGATACTTGAGATGCATCCTTTTCAATACCCTCTGGCGGTTCCATGTAGATTTCTTGCAAGAGCTCCCCATGCAGGAAAGCAGTTTTGACATCAAACTGTTCTATCTCCAAACCTTTGCTCGCTGCAACACTCAACAATATCCTTATAGAATCATACCTGGTTGCCTGTGAGAATGTTCCCTTGTAATTCAAACCTTTTACTTGGGTAAAACCACGGGCATAGAGACGAGCTTTGTACCGTTCTATTCCTCCTTTTTTATTTTTCTTAATACAAATACCCATTTACATGTGATTCGCTTCTTGTCTGTTCTCTGTGTTTAAGTCCAAGTGTTATTGCTTTCATGAGATCTCAACTCCTCTTCAATAGCTTTCTTCCAATTCTGAACACTGTTACCTGTCACTGCCTCTTCATAGGTGTTTGTAATATCTACGAGTACTTCAATTAGGTTCAATTCTATGTTTTTATTTCTTCGAGGTCGTATGGTCAAATTGCTGCGCTCTACCAACACAACATGTCTTGGTGGATGATATGAAACATCTTGATCCTTTGTACTTTTTATGCTTTTCAGATGAAGTGTCTGGATTATCCGGTTCTTCTGATGACCTCTCTTCTTTAATTGATGAAGGTTGTTCTTCTATATTCATTTTATTTATTTATATTTCAACATAATTTTGTCTTTGTTCTGTAACACTGCTATTTTCATCAAATTTCACATCCCTTGACACAACTATAGTATTACTGTCTTAGTCATACATACGATAGTTTTCATGCTCATATCCCATAGGGTGAAACATCACCAGTCTGACTTGATGAGCTCCTGTTCAGTAAATATATATCACAGCTAACTGCTTCAGCCCATAATTTAAAGGGTGTATCTTTTGCATAGAGTACAGTCCTTGCACTTTCCATTATTGTGCATAATTCCCTTTCAGCCCTTCCATTTTGTTGGGGACTATAAAGGGCAGTACACTCATAACTGATCCTTTTACTTTCTAAGATATTCTTGAAATCATTATTTATATATTTCCGACCATTGTCTGTATGTAGGATGCGTACATTATGTTCAAACTGATTGTTGACTATAGCATTATATTTCTTAAAATAATCTAGTACTTCACTCTTGTATCTTAGAAAATAAACATGACGAAAACTTGTAGCACCATCTTTAGACAGGAGAAAATAGCGTTTTCCAGATACCGATGGTTCTTCGATAGGTCCACAAACATCACTGTAGACTATATCACTGGGCTTAGTTGGCCCCCTTCTTGGCTTATGAACTGGCAGTCTTGATTTCTTGCCATACTGATATGCTTTACAAAAGAGGTTGTCTTTACTTGTCACCGCTACTGGAATTGCACCAATTTTGCTCATGGTTTGAATTTCTTTGACATTGATTTGTCCCAAACGATTATGCCACAATTTAATATCTAATAGAACTATATTACAGCTATCTCGCAGCACTGTTTAAATATCTAATTCATAGCAAAGTGACCTCCCTTGTTATAGTTTTAACACACAAATCTGTGACTTGGATTATTATTTGTTTCACCTGTGGAGTTAGTGTTTGATTTAGAACTCTGTTTGATCGGTTTGGATTTTTATTTGATATGACTAATGCTGATTCACTGCTTTTCTCATTCATTAAACTTGCTTCTTCATCAATTAAACGTGATGTTAAGTTTTGAATGTTCTGATAAACTGGATCCAGTGATAACCATGCTTGTCTTAGGGAGCGGTAAACATGTGGTAGAGTACTTAATATTTTGGTAATTACTGCCATATCACTTGCCTTTTCACCACATCTGAGTTGCTTTGCCAATCCTTCTACTTTTGACACATGCTGTGCCATTGAGTCACTTGAACAATATGTATATTGATAGAATTGTTCATGCACTATAATTTTGTTGAATTCAGACTTATTTTATATATTATATAGTTTCACAGGTTTCTCTCAATGAAATTTGATGAAAATCCATTGATGATGTCAATATAAATATAGCCATTCCATCTTGTTTATTCCATTCCGAATTGAACCGATGTGTCTGAAGGTTTTGGCTTATATATGTCTATACCTTTTGCTCGCAAACCACACTTAAATTGAAATTTCCATTGTTTGAAATTTCTGCCATCAAACTTTTCTACTTTCATGGAGTTGGTGATTTCCATATTAATTTTGGAGGTTATATTTTACACGTGCCGAAAACTCGCGAATTCTATAATTTGCTCTTTACTCAATTTGACAACTAATCAATGTTTCTTGCGCTTCTGGCCCCATAACCTGTAAGATTATGTATTTTATTTAATAAAACTGAGTAAGATTTCTATTTGAATTACTTTTAATTAAACTCCAGACAATACAATTAACAAAATAAAAATATAACTTATAAGAATTTTACAGGCGTAGGCGATCACAGCGCCACATGTGGTAATCCTACAAACTAACTTAATTAAACGAAATGAGCGTTTAGGAAAACACCTTTTAAATTTATTTCCAATAAAAAAATAAAACTTATACAAATTGTTGTTTTATGTTTTAAAAAAGTAAGTAATTTTTTTTTTTGTTTTTTGTATACTATGTGAAAGAAATTACTTCAGATTGAATTTAGTTATCGAACATCTTTGAAAGACACACAGATTTAAGTTTTTTGAAATTTGTTGAAAAAAGTAAGAGTTAAAAAGTAGCTTGATTAGTCAGTTAATTATACAATACAGATAATAGGTGAAAAAACAAGACGTTAATAAAAAATCTTACAGTTTTATTGACATTGATTAAATATTAAAAACTACTATCTAATATTGACATTTTTTTAAACAAACACTATAACAAAAATAAATATAGTATCTTCACGCCCATATCCCGACAGAAATAGGCAGAGGCACAACCAGGGCACCCACGACTAGCCGAAGACACTAAGTCCCACAATGTGATAGGTGGCAAGCCTATCGCCAACTGGGCACATTTCCAATCCCGACCAACATTTTTTTTTATTAGAAAATTGGAAAAATAAATATCTCATACATTCTCCGAGTACGAGTTTCAGATGGGTCTACTAAGGAACCTACTCTCTACATCGTTAAATGAGGATTATTTCAGCAAAGGTACAGCTATACGCGTGACATAGGTTAGGATGTAGTACTCGTATTTTAAAATATAAATGATCTGGATTTATCATGGTGAGAGCAGGACACGATCTTACTCATATCTCGCTTATGGATGGATTGTAATTTAACGACGATTTATTTATTTGGATTTTGGCGGTTAGACCACTCTAATATAACGTTTCTGCCATAATATTGTCGCCGTAAACTTTATTTGTTACTCATTTATAACATTTCATCAGAATTACTCATACAAGTATTACGCTGAAATTCTTAGACCATATGAACACATATAATACTATGTTGGTTTTAGTACTTATCAAACATGTTTCATCACAAAAGGCACTTCGCTCTAATCTTAGTTCTACAGCAGAAGCCTAGCAACTATTTACCTGGAGATAACAATAATATTCTGATCAAAGGTAAACGCTACAGAGCAATTACTGAAGCTGAGAGAGCATTTCAGTATTACGCAGCAAGATATCTTCAGATCCTATCCGTATCTCACATACTATGATTGAAGGATAAATCATTTTCGTGAGATATAGACCTATTGAAAATAATTACCATTTTTGATATTTCTGACAGATAGGTATTAAGTTGATTTATTATGTCGTCCTGTAAAAAGCCAAATTATTTTTTCTGCAATTTTAAGGACCAACACTAAGAAATTAAGATTAAATTATAAATAAATGGCAAAATATGATGATTTTAGTGAAGGGTTTTAACGACGATGCGTTTGTAGAGCAGCAGATATTCCTGCTTCGAATATCGTAGTATAGTGCCACCAACATATATGTTCAGATGTCAAAATCTGAACTAAATACATATTTCGTGAAACATCAAATTGGCATTTCTGAAGCGTAAGCAACGAAAATGAAATTCAAACAAATTTTTTTTTATTGTTATCACTATTTTCTAAATAAAACTGTCAATCAATCAGAAACACTAAGCATCACACTAGCGCCACTTACTAATCAGTTATGTTTTCCCACTGTAAATAGACTTTCATTTTGGTATTTTTTTCGTCTTAATATTGAAGTTCCATCTAAATAAAATACATTTACTTATTTAAAGTTCGACGATCCAAGACCTGCCAGTTCTAAATAATCGTAATCTTTAAAATTAATGTACAGTGCAAATAACTTATATATTCAGTTAACAACGTCACTATTGTGTAATCTTTTCTGTACTTGATTGAAAGTTAAAATAACGCAATAACGCAACAACATAGTTATAAGAATTTTACTTGCGGTGTAAATTTGATGTAGAAAATAGATATAATCGTTAAAACACTGTTATTACGATTTACGGAAGTTTAATTTTCGATGCTTACATATGAAAAACACAGGTAGTAGTGACGGTTTAGTTAAGGTTTTGACTACTGAAAAGATAAGTTGCCGGCACTGTACTTAAGTACGTTTCTGTTACATTGCAATCGCTTCTTACAAGCATGTTCAAACTAAACTTACTGCAGGTATTATTAAATTGTACAAGGCAAGTGTAATTGATTCAAATTATAATACATATTTTTTTAATAACATATATTATTATTAGGTTGCAACATAATATACTATGAATTTAGCTATAGATAACATAATATTCTGATCAAAGCAAACATTTCAAAGCAATTACTGCAGTCGAGAGAGTGAATCAGTCTTGCTTTTGCAAGACAAAATCTATTCATTAAGTGACATGCGACCTTAATATAACTATTATGACATGGTTATAAATCTTATATCTTATGTAAATATACAGGGTAACTTTGAAAGGACCAGCCAAATAGTAATAATATAATATGCTTTTATTTAATTTAATTTTTAGTCCTTTTTACTGATGCAGGTGTTTATTGTACTTTTCTGTCTGACGGAGCCTGAAAGTTGCAAATTCGTTCGGAGTGGGAAGAAAATTCTAATTTTTTTACTTAGAAAACGGCAAAATAATATTCATGTCTATGCTTAATGATGAATTTAAAGATCGCTTAAAAGGGGAATTATTAAATTACTAGCTGCTACCTGCGGCTTCGCCCGCATTTTCACAGAAACCCGGTGTGCGATCGGGATTAAAAATAGCCTATATGTTAATCCAGGTCACAATCTATCTGTCTTCCAAATTTCAGACAAATCCGTTCAGCCATTCGAGCGTGAAACAGTAACAAACATCCATACATACATACTTACAAACTTTCGCATTTATAATATTAATAGGATGTATCACTTAACATTAACAAATATTTAAAAAAAATATAAAGCCTGCTACCGTTCTTTAAAAAATCCCTTAAATCTAGTGATAAATCACACTATATAAACTATTATGACACAGATAGAAAGCTTATATCCTATATAAATTGTACTATAAGTTTTTTCTATAAATGTGAAGACGATACATTGCCATCTTTATTGGTCTGAGGATTTACCAAACAACTTTCATCTTATTGAGTCTGAAGCATCATGGGTATAGGTTTAAACGGAAACGCGTTTTAAATATTATTGCCCAATTGTAACATTTACTATTATAAACATAAAGTAAAAGTAAAGTATCATCACACCCATGTCCCCGAACTGGTAGGAAGAGGCACAACCAAGGCACCCACGACTAGCCGAAAACACTAAGTCCCACAATGTGATAGGTGGCAAGCGTATCGCCAACCGGGCACATATCCAATCCCGAGCAACGTTTTTTTTTTAATAAAAATTGGAAAAACCCGATTTTCTTTTTGTTGCCAGACCCGGGATCCGAACCCGGGACCTCATGCAGTTAAGTCCAACAACTGAACCGCCGAAGACCACAGAGACGGTACGACCTAGTACGAACCATAACGTCACCAGCCTGCGAATACTACTGCGATCGGTGGGAACCAATTTTATGATTTATTTACGTTACAACCACGCATCTTTTATTTTGCATTGGATGAAAATTGTATATTGATTTTTTTTTGAAGTTTTTTATTTTTCCAGTGTTATCGATTCCGAACCGTTTCTCAAAATTTGGCTAGTTCTTTAGATGTAACTCTGTGTAGGTACATAATATATTACTTTGCCTTAACTTATTTAGGTCCCGGGTTCGATTCCCTTGTCGGCCAACAAAATAAATTAGAAGATATATATTTTCAAATTTCTAATAAAAATAACGTTGCCTGGGATTGAATATGTGCCCGGTTGGCGAAAGGCTTGCCACCTATCACATTGTGGGACTTAGTATCTTCGGCTAGTCGTGGATGCAATGGTTGTGCCTCTATCTATCGCTTCAGGGATGTGGGCGAGAAGATACTTTACTTGTTACTTTATTTTATTCCAAATGGTTTAACTAACAATTTCATTTTTACACTTGTTACTAAATAACTGCTCTAGGTGGGGGTATTACTGCCCATATTCAAATAAATAACTTTTAAATTATATATCTTTATATAACATTTTTTTCTCTTTTGCTTAGTATTGTCGATAATACTTGTGTTTAATTTCGCCATTTTCAATTGCAATAATAAATAAGTTGGTTACTAAGTGATCAAGCGCGATGTAGACTTGAACTTCACCCTAGGATTCCGTCGTAAGCATATTTTTAAACGGAGCACCCAAAAACTACTTTATTTTTTATTTGCAAATATATTCTTTGTATTCACAGTTTTTGGATGCACCAAAATTAAGTTTATCGTTCTGGAATATGTGCTATACCTCAAAACTCACTGATATATATAATGTTTTATTGAGATTTTATTGAGATAGACAGCACATACTTTTGAGATATTTCATTTTTTGGTTCCATATATTAGACGACATATGTCTCACCAATTTTGAAGGTTCTACGAGTATCTTCCGAACGTTAAATTTGAGAAAATGTCGTTACAAGGGTTCCGTTTTACGTCGTCGAATATGAATTACTAAAAATTAAAAAAAAAACATTAAAATCACACTTGAGTGAGCGTTTGCTTTTGACTGTATAACACATATCTATTTCAAACTATATTATTATATATGCAAATCTGTTGTTTGTTTTCATAGTCAGAAGACAAGGTGTATATAGAAAAATATATTGCTGACCTACTCTAGTGTTGCGGAGTCTCTTTTATTTTGACTTTATTCATTGACATCACCAAACTCTTAGAAAGAGAGGTCGGTACCTACAATAGAGTGAGTCAACAGCATTTGGAAATGTCATAAAAAGAAAAGCGGTGATAATAATATCGGCAAGTCGTCGAAGCAATACATCATATTGCTTTTAATTAATTATCTTAACGATTTAATTAAAAATAGTATGACCTCCAGTTAATAATCCTCTTGCTATTTCGGAGGAGGGCGTGCTTCGGACACGTCAATTATTTTTGATGGATGGTCCACTGCGATCCCGGGAGAACTAATTCTGACAGTTTTGATTATGACGTTTTAATTGAAATAAATCTTCTGTAAAACCAAACAGATTAAACTGTACCTTAAGATTGACTGCGGAGTTCAATTTAATAATTTCACAAGTTCTCAATTTTTAAGTTTTATATCAGAAAGGCAAAAACATAACCCTTGTAAGTTTGACATGTGCGTCTGTTCGTCAGGCGGTATATGATAATTATAATAGGCTTACCGTCACTTACACCGTGATATCTGACTAGGTGGTAAAGTTTCGCAGCGACTCACCCGGATTGTTACCACCGCCTTATCTATTCCTGCCACCATAACGTGATGACGTGTTCCAGTTTGGAGGGTAAGGTAGATGGTAAACTTACTTTTGCTCGAGGCCTCCGGTTGGCAACGCACCATTACCACCTTTGGTGTCTTTAGGCGGCGTGAATTTCTTACCATCAGGAAATCCGTCTGTTTGTTAGCCTTTCAATATTATAAATAAAAAAGTCATTTTTCCTCAAAGTCTATTTGAATGATAGCCAATTCTAAAAAAAATACTAGAAAAGTAGAATGTGTATCAGCTCCTCTTACTTTTAAGTAAGAGAGCGAAAAATCTACAAGAAATATTCTTCAATAGAAAAAAAACTTTCAATGAAAGTTGGTGCAAATATAGATGTATTCAAAAGCTTTCGATACCAAGCATGTTGTAAAAAACTGCAAATGCAGTTTATTATTTAAATAAATTCTATGAAAAACGAATTTGTTTTAATTTTAGAACTAATATATGCTTGCTAATTACTAATATAAGCCTTCTTAAGCGATTCCGACTCACACAAGGGCACTATATTTAGAATTAATTTTGCCTTAGTGGTGTAGTGGTTTTATGTTTTCGTTGACTACATGAGGTTCCGGGTTCGATACGTCCGATAACTCGAAATGGTGATCCAATACGGTATTTTAATTGACGGGTATAAAATAATATTTTATACATGACATTTGTACATGAAATATCAAAACGTGTAAATGACTTATAACGACAAAATCATACTCACTAGTAGTCCATTGTTCAAAATTCGACCATTATAATATTAAATTTTTAATATCTTGTTGATAAGAACGCCATCTTCATTTCTAAAGACCAACTACTTTGTTTCCTGAATAGTTAGTACGCCGTCTGCGATCTTTAATCGTCAACATTAATATATTTTTGTTTGTGTGTGTCAAATGCATGGTAGTGTGGGTAATGTTTTATTTATTGATTTAATGTACTTCATAAGCATTATTCTTGAAAAATATTAGCGTTCTGCATATCTCCTACACACAAACTATAAGTGTAGCAAATTTTATGCTCCTGCGTCCCCGCAATTTTCGTAAAAAGGGGTTAAAAGTTTTGGCATCACGTATTAATATATAGATAGTTGCTCTTCGCTTAATGAGTCGGAAAATATGAATTATCTTTACACTGTCGCCAACTTCAGCTACAAAGCTTAACAACTCCTTTTTTTTATCAATAACAAAATAGTAATTCTATCCCCATTTTACTTTTAATAAAAATGCAAAGAAAATATGCATTTAAAGGAAAAGTTTTAAAATGACGCTTTGAGCTGAGAAGATTGGCTTAGGTAAACTCGACAACTTCACCATTTTATTACGTCAATGAAGCGGTTGATATAAATATCTTCAGATATTTGCATTTTCAGTGCAGAGTGGAAATTCTCAATTGACTGTTTCAACTTAATACATACCCCCTTGTGAGCGTTTCATTTCTTAACCCGTAAATGCAGAAACCGAGCTGGTAAGAAAACTCTGGTCTAAAGCATACCGCAGATAGTAAACATTTTAATTAAGTAACTTGATTATTACCATAGTACAAATTTAGATATATCGCCTCTGTGGTCTAGCGGTTCAGGTGTTGGACTTTACTGCATAAGGTCCCGGGTTCGAATCCCGGTTCTGGCAACAAATAGAAAATATAGTTTTTTTAATTTTCTATTTAAAAAAAATTTGCTCGGGATTGGATACGTGCCCGGTTGGTGACAGGCTTGCCACATATCACCTTGTGGGACCTAGTGTCTTTAGCTAGTCGTGGGTGCGCTCGTTGTGCCTCTGCCTACTTCTTTGGGGATATGAGCGTGAAGATATCACAGTACAAATATAGAACCATATGGAAACTAAGCTTAGTTTATTAAATACTTATGTACATTACATTGAAGCAATAGTTAATAAATAATCAAATTAGGTACTTTTTTTTCAATCAATCGAATCACAACTCTTACGTATATATAAAATACGAGTAATATAAGTATTTACGATCATGAGTTAAGTTAATCCCAAAAAAATTACAAACATGCTCATGGCACTAACAAAAAAAAAGATGTCAGTAAATCGACAAGATAATGAGATTAATACAAATAATCCTATACATTTTTGTATTTGTGTCTCTTACCTGTCGTTTTTTCCGTTGCATCTGGTTTGAAACCACAACGATTCTAAAGAAGTGTCACTTCAAAAATCATCTAAACAAATTACAAAGTGACGTAGCGTATTGACGCACTCGCTACTATAGCACCGCTAAAACCTCTAAGGGACCTCGTCGATGTGCACGTTTGTACGAGTGTGCGCTTTTTAACGTTTGTAGTTAGTTTCCGTACTGTGTCATATTTGTACTGTAATACTATGTTGTGAACAGTGACAAACGAAATTTAAATAGTTGTAAAAAAATAAGTAATTACAATATTATGTATCTAGCTGAACTAATCTCGTATTGACAAAGCCTAAACTTAGTGAATAGTGAGTTTTTGCTAAATTCGAAAAATCGAGATATTTTAATCTAGATATAGAAAAATGAATCTCCATTTCGCATGTTCATCGTATCACGCCTGAACGGATGGACAAATTTTGCTAGTTCATTTTCAGTTGTGTTAGTTTTTGCAATCAGAAGGTTCAAATGAAAAGAAAAATCGAGAAAATTGCATAGGATTTTAAAAATAATGCTGTGATTCATAAAAACTGTCAACTGCTGTTAATGTTTAGCGATACGAAGTTCGTTGATTCGACTGGTGCAGTATGAAATTGTTATTGATCCAGTTTGAATTGCATTTAAAAAACTATATTGAAGAATTCTTTAGATTTAAAATTACAATTTAGAGGAGCAAATATTTATTACTATTTTCTTTCTTATCTATTACTATTATTAAAAAAGGAAGTAAAACAAATTGGAAGATATTATTTACATACATACATACATATTTCACGCCAAGTCCCTTACGGGGTAGGCAGAGAGTATCGAGTGCCAGACCTCACTATCCTGACAAACCTGTCTTGCTTCCTTTACATTCATAACCCTTTTCATACAAACACGCCGTTTTCTGAGACTCTTGACACCACCCTCGAATAATATCCGATTGATATTATTTAATATCTCATAGTAATAAAAAATATTTAATGCAAATTTTATACTATTTATTTATACTCGCAACATTGACCACGTACCGTTTTATATTTTTTTTAGAAATTGTTACCTATATATTTTTGCGATGTATTAACTATATTACCATAAAATTTTATCTAAATCTGTTAAGTAGTTTGAGCGTGAAAGTGTAAGTAACAAACATCTATCCATTCTTAAAGACTTTTGATTTTCTGTTATTAATATACATACATACATATCTTCATGCCAAGTCCCTTACGGGGTAGGCAGAGAGTATCGAGTGGCTATTTTATCATTTTTATTATTATTATTTTTAATACTTTCATAACATATTACTTTATTTTAAAACAAAACTAACGTAGTCATACTAAATATTTGTCGCTGTTATCCGCGGTTTCATCCACTCTTTTACGAGGGTGAAATTTTGTGAAAAAAATATATCCTATGTTCTTTAAAGTACACTTTTTTTCTGCAAAATTTCCAGATATAAA
>NJDC01007983.1:62771-81379 GCA_002245475.1 Calephelis virginiensis | reverse complement strand
GTGAAGGAAGCAAGACAGGTTTGTCAGGATCGTGAGGTCTGGCACTCGATACTCTCTGCCTACCCCGTAAGGGACTTGGCGTGAAGATATGTATATGTATGTATGTACAATTTCAACCATGTGTGATACATGGTAGACTCGGCAAAAGGAATCGAAATAATTCCAAGTTTTTTTTTCTATTCACCCCGTAAATTCTATTGACCACATTTTACGGTACTTGTATATTTTTCCGGTGTATTAACTAACTATATTCCCATAAAATTTTATCTAAACCTGTTAACTAGTTTGAGCCTGAAAGTGTAGGTAACAAACATCTATCCATTCTTAAAGACTTTTGATTTTCTACTATTATAATACATACATACATATCTTCACGCTAAGTCCCTTACGGGGTAGGCAGAGAGTATCGAGTGGCTATTTTATCATTTTTTTATTATAATAGTAGGATTTAACTTGCATGTTTTAATAACATATTAATTTATTTCTAAACGAAACTAACGAAGTCATACTAAACATTTGTCGCTGTTATCCGCGGTTTCGTCCACTCTTTTACGAGGGTGAAATTTTGTGAAAAAAAAAGAACATATATTATATACAATTTCGCAGTTAAAATTTTATTTTACATCGTATATATAGTGTTAATACATTAGTGTCCTGACAGTTTTATTACTTCTAAGATTTTCGAGAAATAAGCATAGAAAGTGTCTATTAAAAATCTCTGTCACATAAATCTTAAACCTGGAATGATGTTATCCGTCATTTTTAAATCCTAAATCAATTATCTATAATAAAAGTTTTAAAACACAGAAACTTTTGAGCTCTAAGTGTTTTCTTTGAATTTCCAGATATAAATCAAAATTAATAATCAGAGATGTTATCTTAATTTTAACCAAAGGGTGTAATTTTTAAACTCTCTTCCTTATGCCTATGTCCAAGATTACTTGTGTGATATTTTAAGTTTCTAGCTCTAAAGTTTTTAGCATATGCGTTGAAACATCAGTCAATCACCTTTGCCTTTTATATACAGATAAAATAAAAGAAAGCCAGTGGCGTTTCTACGAAACATAAAAGCCAAAATGTTATGTGAAAGGGTCCATACTATCGAACATTATCAATCAAGGGTTAAGAAAGATAGAAGCAAGGAATTTCTTTGCGACATATTACGAACCTTTGACATTAAATTGCTCCTTAGAAGGAGGAATTCTCCTTATGACCGCCACCGCCTCGAATCACTTCTAAGATTACGCCTTTGGTATTTTGTAAGAATTCTTTACATCGACAAAGATAATAGAGAGTTCTTAACAACATTTTTGGACAAAAGAACCACCTAAATTCAACTAATCTTATTTTAGAATAGATATTTTACGTCCATGACCTTAAGTTGGTGCTAGAGTTGGTATAATCAGAGACATAACTTTATTTGTCACATTTTTGTGCCTTGGAATAATAGAACTAGTTAGACATTGACCATGTGATAACTGAGTTCTCAATACATTTTTGAGTCTAAAGTATGTTGAAAAGAATGCGTATGTTTAAAAAAATGTTTACGATGTCATACGAGAAATTAAAATAATCTAGCGGCAAGCAAAACATGTCTCCATTAAATTGGTAAATCCTTTTTAGGTCAATGTATAATAAGCTGCCTAGTGTTATTAGAGAGCTACTTTTAAATAAGTTTAAAAAATGTATAAAAACAAAATTATGTAAAAAAGGCTATTTACTACTATAAAGTCTCAGAGTATTTGAAAGACGGACATGCTTGAGGATAGAGGTTTCAATCTCTCACTACAATTCATAATTGTTATACTTTGTTACTTTTATTTAAGTTAAAATTAGATTGTAATTTTTGTTTTATCTAGTTTATAATTTCACTATTACTTTTGAAAAAAGACAAGTGTGTCTTCTCAGTGTGTGGCTGCGAGTCCGATCCCGTGATAGTTTTTAAAAATGTCGACGCGCACAAGTACCACTTGTATGGTCCGTATGAATGAAGAATTTCTGGTTCTGGTTCAAGCATCTCTGATTTAATTCAGGGCAGTAAGATTCAGATATAGAAAAAATGTTAGTGACTTCTCATATCTTTCATTGGTTAAACACAAACTGGAAATAGGTTGTGGATAAATAGAGTGATATAATTGGCGCGTAAACAACTAAAAGCCAAACCGCTAATTGTGGTTGGTCAGCAGTGTGTAACGTGCATCAATTAGAGAATCGAAAAATATGCTTATTCTATAAAGAATTTGAAATTAGTGTTTATAAAAAAAAAATGAACGATTGTTGTTCATAATTTATGAACTTACTTTTGCTCGAGGCCTAACATCCTGACCTCACGTTGGCAACGCACCATTACCATCTTTTGTGTCTCTAGGCAAAGTGAATTTCTTACCATCAGGAAATCCGTCTGCTTGTTTGCCTTCCTATAATATAAAAAATGCGCGTTTTTATTTACATTGCTACAGGTCAAAATCTACTCGTTAAACTACAAAATTTAAATGGGACCAATCCGGAATCAGGGCCTTTATTTCTGAAAAAGGAACATCAAACTCAGTTCATTATTGGCTGCGTACAAAAACAAAAGAGCTCATTACCTCGTTCCATTTAGGTCCTTTAAAATACATTTTTGTAAAATTTGACCATTATTAGTAGTATTGTCGCCTCTGTGGTCTAGCGGTCCGGGTGCTGGATTTGACTACATGTGGTCCTGGGTTCGAATCCCGGGTCGGCCAAAATAAAGAAAATCGGATTTTTCCAATTTTCTAATTAAAAAAAATGTTGGTCGGGATTGGAAATGTGCTTGGTTGGCGATAGGCTTGCCACCTATCACATTGTGGGACTTAGTGTCTTCGGCTAGTCACGGGTGCCTTGATTGTACCTCTGCCTACCCCTTCGGGGATATGGGCGTGAAGATACTTTAGTAGTATTGAACTTACAAACACTTGAAAATCTCTACTTGTTGGTAATTATTATCATCATCGTCTAATTATTCAACACATAATTCTTGCGTTGCAACACTTGGAATCCAAACACAAAAAAATTGATTTCTATCAGGCATGAAATTTGTCCTTTATACAGACATATATGTTCAGTATAAATAAAACAAATCAATAATAAAAAATATTGGCAGTGGAAATAAATTCAAGGTTTTAGCAACAATAAAATTGCTATAACCAAATCCAGATGTCATAATCTGAATAATTTTATTCGATGTCATAACTTTTGTATGACAATAAATCTCCTTAAATTCTCTGAAATCAAAAATGCTAAAGGAATATTCGCTTATACGATCAAATACATTCAGTTTTTCAATTACTGTAAAAGCTCTGATAAAAAACAAAATCGTCGTATTTTTCAGTTGATTTACTGGAATCGTTAACGAAAATAATTGATACGCTTGTTTTAACTTTATGTTTGCAATCAGGATTTAAGGTTTTTTTTGACGCCGTCTAAACAAACAGTAAGGGACGTATTTAAAATATCGCTTACTTTATTCGCTTATAAAACGTCGCTGTGCCCTAAGTACATAAGGTACAATATTTTTTTCCTATGGTAAGACAATGGTCGAGCTCACGAGAGCCGCTCGTAAAGAACTTTAGCCTACACTACTGATGTTATAGTTGTATTGCAGTCCTGTGGCCGAATTATTAACCCAATTGCGAAGTTTATTGCTATATAGTTAGTTTTCCAATTTCCTAATAAAAAAACGTTGTTCGGGATTGGATACGTGCCCGGTTGGCGATAGGCTTGCCACCTAACACATTGTGGGACTTAGTGTCTTCGGCTAGTCATGGGTGCCCTGATTGTGCCTCTGCCTACCTCTTCGGGGATATGGGCGTGAAGATAAAAATTAGGTCATATCCAGAAATTTAAATCTGTGTACATGAATTTAACACGTTAAATAAAAAGGTGATTTTTCATACCATTAAGAGGTCCTTGTTTTTCGAAACGTTTCCATTTGTGATAAATTGGATGGATGCTCGCTTGTTCAAAGGAAGCTTGATGAATGGTCATTTTGAATACGTTACTTACGCCTTTGACATTTTCCGAAACCCCTTTTATTTTTATATCGGCTGTTACTACTTACTATACAGATATTTCGTTACCAATAAATTCGGAAATTTATGGCGTATTGCAACTATTTATTCTCAAACACTCTTCAGGGTCTTCTCTGTGGAAAAGACTATCCGCCATCCTGGCAGGCAGATCGTAGGAGACGAGGAAAGTGAGTCATTACCAATATCATCACAGGTGGTAGAGTTTCGTGCTGCCACTCGTCCGGGTAGAGATTTCTGCTCTCATAATGCCAACGTTTTGTTTCAGCTTAGAAGGTAGGCCGGTAAACTTACATAATTAGTCTAAAATCTCTGCCACAAGAGTAAATGCACCTAAAACATCTAAGGTGTTTATAGGCCACGATTATCTCTTACCATCAGGAGAGCCGTCTGCTTTTTTGCTTTTGTCTTATCTATTATCAATTTTACTGATTTTTTTTGTGTGTGTTCAAGAGGATTCGAGAATGGCTCAGATTCACAATTTGGTCCAATGGAAAATGTTATTTTTGTAGTAGTTATTATTTTTTTAATGTTTTACGTTGTATCCGGTAGACTGCGCTACTATCGAAGCATGAATATTATTTTACTCAATTTTAGATATGAAACCCCACTTTGCGTGTTTATCGCATCTCACCTGAACGGATGGACCGATTTTGCTAATTCTTTTTTAATGTTGGTTATTGTCAGGATTAGGACTATATAAAGAAGAAAACTTAGAAATTACAACGCAAATAAAAAAAAACTATACTTCAATTTTTCTCTTGTACAAACTTTTTAAATTTTAAGCGATACGAAATTTGCCGGGTGATCTAGACTGTATATTTAAAATGAATCCCAAATTTCCTATATTCATCGCTTCACGGCTGAACAGACGAACCAATTCTACTATTTCTTTTTTACTGTGTTGTTGCCAAGAGAAGGTACTTATGAAATGAAAACCCGGGAAAATTTTATAATGAAGTGTAAATCTCTGTTAATTTTAAACAATATGAAGTTTGCTGGATCAGCTTGCTCATAAATCTCAATTACAAAATTAAGGAAAGATATATTTTAAACAACTATACAATCTAGTCAACATTTTATAGTAAATATTTAAATGGTTATAAGTCCAACCCACTGATTTTCCGTCTGTGTACCTTAAGTAACTTGAGGCTCAAACCCAAAATTGAATATGCCGGTATCTTCATAATGTCTTTGTTCATTTTTCATTGTCATTGTCAATGTCCATTTAAAACGATATGTTTTTTTCATCATGGTTTGTCATTTAAAAAAATTGCATAATTTTTAGTGCGCCTTGTAATCGCCTAATATTTAAAAAACAAAATATGTACAAGTAGCATGAAGAATAACTAAAAATCAAAAGCAAATAAAAAGTCACAAATTGATTTTACAAACCAATTATACATAGTCATATTAAAATACGCTGAGAATTAAATAAGCTTAGTGGAATAATTGAAATAGAATTCAATATTATTCAATGGTATGACCACAATAATATAAATTATTTCTCTATATAATACAAAACTTTTTCCACCCAAAGAATTCTTCGTCTAGTAAATTTAACCTGACATACCAAACAATGCCGTAATTAATATCACCATACCCAATTCCTAAAACATAGAATACTTCAAGTTCCCAGAAAGTTAATATCAAACTTCTGGGAAAGTTGTCCTACACGATGTGTTCGAAAAATTCCGAAAATGTTTCTGTAGCTTAACGTTCTGATCTATCACATAACTCAAATCTTTGATCGAATTACGTTGAAATTTTTATGAAAATATGTTTTATTTATTATGATTTATTTATTATATTCATGTTATCTTTTAATGTGGAAAAATATTGTATTGGCAATGCCTCAGGTTTGTCCGCAAAAAAAGCCTCTGTTGGTTTGATTCAAGGGTACTGTCTACATACAGTTTTATGTACATAACACATAAAAACACATATATACCTATAGCCCCTTACGAAAAAGACAAAGTGTATTGTATACCAAATGTCACGATTTTTGGATACCTGCCTGACTTCCTCCAGATGCATTAACCTTTTCATACCAACACGTCTGTTTCTGAGACTCTTGACACCTCCTTCGGCGAACACGTAATCGGCTTGATAGTATTTATGTATCTAGTAAAAGTAGCGAGTCAAAAACCGCTTAATTACGGTATAGTAATAACTAATTAATGTTACGAATTAAATGCGAATGTGGATGGATGTAGGTACCCGGGGAGACCAAGGCTGATATTTCACGATTAGATCAATCGAATATTATCCGAGGGTGGTGTCAAGAGTCTCCGAAACCGGCGTGTTTGTATAAAAAGGGTTATGAATGTGAAGGAAGCAAGACAGGTTTGTCAGGATCATGAGGTCTGGCACAGGATACTCTCTGCCTACCCCGTAAGGGACTTGGCGTGAAGATATGTATGTATGTATGTATGTATGTATGTACGAATTTAACCAATAATTACACTATTTATATAAACATTTTATTTGGCACATAACAGTAGCTCGCATTTCGATTGCCGATTGCTAACTTTTTTGCTACGATACCCCATGATGCTATGCTACGATATTCCACGATGCCATGCTACGTTACCCTACGATGCTATGCTACGACACTCTACGATGGCCGGCTACAATACAATACGATGCTACGCTACGATATTCGACGATGCTATGCTACGATATCATACCCCTACAATGCAGCTGCCATAGCCAGTTTTAGAGCTTTATTATATTATTTGTAAAGAGTCCGAATGCCGAATGGTAAAAACTAAACCATCATAAATTCGACATATCCATCTGTCCGTTCGGATATCACAGCCAATTCATTCCCAAACTATTGAGACTACAAAATTGAAACTTGACAGTTAAATATATTTTGTGAACTGCTTCACAATGCTCAATGATTATGTTGTTTTGGTTGAACTACATATTTCATATATTTTCTTTTTGTAAACCACCTCCGTTCGGAGGTTAACATAACAAAACAAAAAAAGTGCGCAACGCCGCTAAAGAAGTTTTCACTTCAAAAATATTCAGACCAATTGGCGTTTATGAGTTTTTAAAGCTTGGGACAAAGACGAAGTGCATTGCTGTCTGAGGCTGGGGTTCGAGGTAGATAACTAACCCGTACTAGGCAGATAACCCTTGTACTTTATTTATTTAATTGTTGGATTATTGCAAAATATTTTTTAAATGATTTCAGTGCGTACGATTCATTACCTCATGCATCTAAATCTAAAAGTTATGTATGTATCTTCAAGCCCATATCTCTGAAGGGGTCGGCAGAGGCACAACCAAGGCACCTACAACTAGCCAAAGACTCGAGTCCCGTAATGTGATAGGTGGCAAACCTATCGCCAACCGGGCACATATCCAATCCCGAGCAACATGTTTTTTATTGAAAAAATGGAAAAACCCAATTTTCTTAATGTTGTCCGACCCGGGATTCGAACACGGGACCTCATGCAGCCAAGTTCAATAACTGAACCGCTAGACCACAAAGGTGTTTTTCTATCTAAAAGTTTTGTCTCCGTTGTAGTAGTCCATGTACCTATAATAAACTATGTGCACTGTGAGGCTATTATATTTCATTGCTTTATTCTTCAGGTATCATTAACAAAGGTAAAGGTGAGGTTCTCGAGCTATTACTCAACCTTGCCTTTAGAGTATAAATATTTTTTGAGTTTAGTTACGACTTTCCTATCCGGTGTATGCTATTGCCATCGATTACTCCCTTATCTGTTTCGTGCTTCTCAATAACCGTTAAATTTTTAAGTGTCATTACTTCGTTGACAAAACTTAATGATGGTTGTCGAAATTTCTTAGAAACCCTATTACTTCAGTAAGTACAAATAACTGTATATCAAAAATTAGGATTTCGCCTCTTCACTTGATCCACTTTTAACATTAGCTCCTGCATTTTGTACGATTGCAGTGATTTAATGTGACTGTCCTTTGGCTACCAACAAAACAGCGCCATCGCCGTGACTGTACAATTTACTCGGGGTGCAGAATAGTCCATCCTCTTTCCTATCAAGCAGCTTGTAACTGGTGTTCAAAGGATAAATAAGTTATTATCAACAAGACCATTGATGGTAAAGTACTAAGCTGGAATTCGTCGGGGTAAGGATCCGCCATCTTATCTATTTCTCGCCATATTGATTGTCATGTTGGAGAGTAGGGTAGTTTGTAGTCTTGCCAAATTTTAATGGCGTTACCGGCAACAGGACAGTGCAAACTTTGGGAGATAATATAGAACTCGTTTTGAGTGTCAGTGCTTGCAACTGTTGCACTTCAGTCTGAAGAGTAGTGTAGCCAATAAAATTATGACAGAGGTTTAACACTCAAACAACTAGAAACTTAGGCTAGAGGTTAGTCTCAGTTAAACAGCGCAATCTTTAATGTTTATGTCTTGTATTTAGTATTGTCAGAATAACAGCTGTCCGCTTATTATCAGTTTAAATAATACATTTTCAAACCCTTAAAACGCAATAGTTTGACAGATGTATAACCAGATTACTCATTATTATACACATATGTTGACGTGTTCTGGTTCGGAAGTTAAGGAAGCCGCTAACCTTTCTTTTGTTCGAGGCCTAACATCCCGGCTTCAAGTTGGCAACGCGCCATTACCACAGTTGGTGTCACTAGGGTGCGTGAGTTTTCACGAGTTTTTTATGAGTTTTTAAATTGGTTTTAATTGGTTTTAAATTGGCTTCCAGCATTATAAAAAACACCCACAATGTGACAAACCTATCTCTAACGGGACACCTATGTTTTTTTGTTTTAAAAAAATAATCTATACTTGCTATCGTCGGCACTTGGTGGAATTCCATTGTATATACACGTTTTTTGGAGTTAACACTTGTACTTATCCACTGTATACTTTAGATGTAACATCTAACCAAATAGGTATTGAACGTTAAATCAAAAAAAAAGTCCTTTTTATCTTTAGTTTCAAAGCCCTGATGATGCTGTAAAAAGTGAAACCGGTTGGCTAGAAAGTAACAGAAAGTGTTATATAACGTATATAGTTGATAAGTACAGGTGTTAACTCCAAAAAACGTTTATTTAAAAAAAAAATACAATTCGAGATGTGACAGTCAAACCCGAGATCTCATTTAGTCAATACTGGGCCACTAGACTAAATAGGTCTTAAGTTTCTTTCATTAGTTTGCTTATGATATGAACCAATCATATATATTATCTATAAGTTTCAATTTCTCCGTTGTTGATTGATTGCTTAGATTCAGTGGTTCACAAACAGGATGTTGTTTGTTGTTGTTCTGGATTGGATGGTTGAACTGGATGTTCAAACGTTTTTGTTTGATGCGTCACTGGATTATTGAATTATATTTAAGACTTGATTAATAAATAAACAATTTGTATCAACATTTATATTCGTTACATTGTAGGAAGGTAAGAAAATTTATTCGCTAGTAATTTAGGAAATATTAAAGAAATGCGTTGCCAATTTAGTAAAGTAGCCTCTTGTGTAGGTTTACTGGCCATGTGGCCATTTTTTAGTATAAATAAGGCTTTGATGACTCTAAACTACTTTGAAAATAATCTTTATTACTATATTATTTTACTAGTGGAACTATAATATGATCAAACTAAAACTTAATGCTTCTTAATTGTCTCCGAAAAGAGATGAGGATATCTAAGTGCGGCGGTATGTTTATTTTCTATGTTTTTACGTGATTAGACAACCAATAATAAACTATCTAATGGTCTTTTATCTCCCTTCATTTTCCATGTAGATTTTATAAGTACCTAGTTTTGTGAGTTATACATAACAATGCATACGTACATTTTCATGAAATTCGATGAACCGTCGTACGTCGTGGTTATTACCATCTCGGAGTCGTGACATACCATTAAAGAAAGAGTTATCAAATCACAACGGGGAAATAAATAGGAGTCGGTTTTTATATTTAATATTATTGTGTTTATAAATCATGTGGATAATTCTATATGTAAAGTGCTGTGCAGCAACTTGCCGGGAAAGGATCCATCGTCTTACCTAGTGCTGCTGCCACAACAACTGTGTCATGTTCCAGTTCTGAAGGTAGGGTTACCGGTAAACTTGCACAATAGGCCTAACCGACCAGACCAGACCAGAGGTCAGCAATTCTCTGTGGGCTATGGTTATCTCTTACCATCGGGCGAATCGTGTGGCATAGCGAACATGCTTGCTGACTTTTCACGAAAAAAAGAAAATAGAAAAAATAGAAAGTAGGCAGGAGGTAGAATTAAGGGTAAATTAATTAATAATAGCGGGATTTATAAAACCTCTTCAAAATAACCGTTTATAAATTATGCTAATGATTTAATTGCAGTAAAACTGCAAAAAATCTGCTTAAATATAAGTAAAGTATCTTCGTACACAAAATTTGATTATTTTTCTTGATTTCCCTGGGATCACATCATCAGATCTAGACTTAGTAGAAATGGGACCACATTGAAAGTAAGCTCTATTGAATAAAAAATTATAATTTTTGAAATTGGTTTAGAAATGACAGGGCAGTCGTTAAACATTCATTAAAAATACAGAAGTCTAACATGTAGTTTTCGAAGTTAGCTATGAGTATAATAAGTTTTTAATTAACGAAATATTTTAGTAACACGTTTTTATTTTCAAGGTCTATTCTTAGAAGTACACTTGAGAGGTACTATTCAAAATGTGTAAAATAAGCCCAAACACGATAAGATTATGTTGGGAATTTTAGAGTTTCTATGACGACCTTCCGTCTCCATCATCATATCAACTTCTATATGTTATAACATTTCATTTTAATTACATTTAAGAAGTTTATACAATAAATAAAAATAACGAGTTTTAATTTAAATGCTATAAAAAGAAGAAAATATTTTTATTTTTATTTTTTTTTGTACTTTTTAGTCATCACTAGTTAACTGGCTGGCGTTCATTTGTTGTGTTCATTTCATTCCATTCATAATCGTTGCAAGGTCGTTTACCGGTTAATTTCAAACAATCTGTTCTTCAATAAGGAGAACTTTTTATCATCTTACCCTACTTGTCGAGCATTTCAGAGCTCCGTTATTTTATAACATTGAAAGGCAAACAAAAAGACTCATTTCCTGATGGGAAGATATTCACGCCACCTAGAGGCATCAACGGTAACAATGGTGCGTTGCCAACCTTAGGTCGAGCATAAGTAAGTTTACCAGATACCTTAAACACCTAACTGAACACGTCAAGAGCCAACGCTGACGTTATGTCGGTAAGAATAGGTACCAACCAAGGTAGCACCAATCCGGGCGAGTCGTTGCGAAACTCTACCACCTAACCAGATGACACGGTGTTAGTAACGGTAAGCCTGTGCTCGCCTTTTGCGAGCTGCCTGGAACAGGAAGGCAGATTGTTTATTCTGCAAAGGAGCCTGAACCAACACAGGGGAAAACCGTTTTGAAGGGTAAAACCTAATTTAGTACAGTGCGAAATTCGCTACAGGCGAAGCCTTGAGGTAGTGCGTATATGACATCATGTTAAACCCTGACATCTCTCAGCCCTCGGCATGGCTACACCTTGACTATCCAAGTCACTTTATTTTCTTATTGCTTTCGGCAAAGCCCTTTCATTTCATACACATATTGTAGAAATGCATTAAAAATAACTGTTTCTCCATTTCGGATGGTCCGTCATATTAGATTGAGAATGACGTCACATTATTTTTAGAGTTGGTGTAAATGAGCTCTCTTAATTGATACCCATATTATAGAAGTACATTAAAAATAACTATTCCGCCATCTTGTATGGTCATTTTAAATCCAATATGGCGGATATTGGATTTAAAATGAAGTCACGTATTTTATCGTGCATTATCATCCAAACTAAACGTGTATACCAAATTTCAGCTCAATCGGTTGAAGACATCTGCTTTAAAAGATTCCACCCGAACTAACATACATACATTGCTAGTTAAATAAAAGCTTTTAAAAAATCGGGTCAATTGGTTGAGGATATTTTGAATTGAGTAACAAAATTCGATCTATTTCATCGTCTCTGTGGTCTAGCGGTCCAGCATCGGACTTGAATTCTTGAGGTCCCCGGTTAAATCCCCAAATCGGGTAACAAAAAAATTAGACAATGTATATTTTAAATTTTCTAATAAAACTAACGTTGCACGGGATAGGATATATGCCCGGTTGGCGATAGAACTGTCACCTATCACACTATGGGACTATGGGACACTATGTGGTTGTGCTTCTGACAAACTCTTCGGGGATACAGGCGTGAAGATACCTACAAAACTCTACAATAATAAATATACATTGCAAATTAAATTAAAGTTTATAAAACGATTTATTCATTTAAATAAAAGGAAATGCTTATTCTAATGTTCTCATATAAACTTGCTAGTTAGTGACTCGAGAGACGTTGGATTATACTTAATCTTCGCTTTGAAACAGTTTTGTATAAGAAGCTTAAACTTTCCAAAGGAATTCGAGGTGTGGCAGCTGGTTTGTCACCTCATTCCAATGTGCTTACAAAGCTGTTGAAATATCGTCTCAAGTTGCTCTGGTTTAGGGTAACCAAATATATAATTAAAAGTTTAAAGTTCAGTAGCTTCCTTGTGTTATATCTGGATCCAAATTATAACCCAGCTGTCTATTTGTACAGCAACTCTAAAAAACAGTCATGGACTTTGTTAATACGGGTAATCTATATATTAATACGTGATGCTAAAACTTTGGACCCCTGTTTACGAAAATTAAGCTGACGCAGGAGCATAAAATTTGGCACACTTATAGTTTATGTGTAGGAGAAGTGCAAAAAGCTAGCGTTTTCAATAATAATGTTTATAAAGTACATTAAATCAATAAATAAAATATTACCCACACTACCATGCATTTGACACACACAAACAAATATATTGATGATAACGATAAAAGATCACAGATGGCGCACCAAAAAGTTTGGAAACAAAGTAGTTGGTCTCGAGAAATGAAGATGGCGTTCCTATCAACAAGATATTAAAATTTATTATGGTCGAATCAAAATGTCGAAATTGACACCAGTAGTATGAATCAGTCTATAAAACAGTTATAGTTATCACCATATCTTTCCTTAGAATGGAATGGTGAGTATTGAAAAATGTTGTTATTGGATGAACGCGTTTTAAGAAAAGAAACGGAATAAATTTGTCGTGTTTTTTATATAAAAACAAGAACTAAGTATCTTAATGTTCGCATCTACGAAGAGGTAAGTAGCAAATCAACCAGGGTACTCTCAATTGGCCGGACGTATTTATTCCCACAATATAATAAGCTGCAAATCTATCTTTAATCGTGCACATAACCAATCTTGAAATTTCTCGTTTTTATCAGAAAATCGGAGCAAAACATTTTGAGTTGTCTGATCCGGAAATCCTGGTGCCAAGACAGCGACACACTTATAATTAAATGGTGTTCATGGCTACAGTTGTCTTTTACCGTTAGGGGAGAGCCGTTTGCCTGATCGCGATCTAATACTTCAAAATTTAAAAAAAAAGTAGTCAACGCCAATATTAAGCCCAAGAAAGTAACGACCACTTCACCACAAAGGTTATAGGTATATCACCTTCGTGGTGTAGTGAACGTTAATTTAAGAACTGTGGAGAAAAGATCTTTTTAAGCTTTTTGTCGATCTCGCTCTCATCACACTGAGTGCGTGTGTCACGAGATAAAGAATTCATTTTAATTATTTATTTCATATTATAGACCAAACAAATAATTCTTATGAGGATTATTAGGATGCTTATTAGGATTTCCAAGGTAACCAATGGATTGGAACGCAACCATTCATTGAACATATCTCTGAAACTCGGAAAGTCTGTCTGCTTGTTTGACCCTATTAACTAGCTAGTTTCAGTCTATAACCAATTTTCAAGAAATTTAAATCATTATAAGTTTTCTTGAATTTCTAAGCATTATATAAGTTACATACGTTTTTGGGCCCATTTCAAATCACACAATAGCCCAGCTGAGGTCACGCATACTCGTCGTAAGGCATGACTTTTTGTGAATAATTAACAGAGTTTTGAAATGTGGTGACCCTACTCCAGAAGAGATGTGGCGCGTCCTTTGAACTTTGGTCTATTACTTTTTAATACGCCATTTTAAAAACAACACACGGGTGTTTTAATTAGCTTATACTTGTTAATTGAAAATAAGAAGTTCATAACAATGTTTGATTTGTTTGATAAAAAATAGAGTCTCCAAGTACGAATCAGACTCACTCATGAAAAGATCCAAGGGTAATCCAAATGCAATCCCCAAATTATTAGTTATTTAACTAATAATTCAGGGAAATGGTATGTTAATAGTAGCATGAAAAATTTAAATTTAATGTCGGAAAAAATCACTTCAGTTTTCCAAGTATTTGTATACCAATGTTGCTAGAGTGCTATGCAGAATCTTGCCCTGATAGAGATCCACCACCTTAGCTATTTCTGGCGCCATAATGACTTTCTCAAGTTCAAGGAAAGGGTAGCCGGTAGACTTGCAAAATCCTTACATCACTGCTGCAGGACAGCGACGCACCTGTAACGTCTTTGATATGTGTAGGTCATGGATGTCTCTCACCATCAGGAGACCTTGTTCGTGGATATATCACATAAAAAAATTACTAGCGTACCTGGCAGACTTTGTATCGCTTAACATCGATAGGTAATGAAAATCTGTATGGGTGAAAATTAAACACTGTTTTTCCTATTTCTCCAGTAATATTCCCAGTATTTTTCACAAAAAAAGTATTAGCAAAATTAGTCCATTCGCTTAGGCGAGATGCGATGACCAAGGGAAATCGGGATTAATTTTTTACATAAGATAAAAAAAAGTTACAAATGGAATTAAAAATTTTGCCACAGGTTTTGAATCGAAAATAAATAATGTAATTTGTAAAAGTCCTCAACTCATTTGTGAACACTTTAATGAGTTCTTTATAAATCAGATTAAATGTTTTTCTTTCAACCAGGACAGCTCCACATGTCATATTAAATCACAGGATTTTTCCAATCACATTAAATCTATGTTTTAACACCAGCTGATGAGCATGATATAATTAAAGTCATACATTCTTTGAAAAACACAAAGGCCACAGGATATGATAATATAAGCACATATATTTTAAAAAATGTTGCAACTATAATATCAAAACCTCTTTGCCATATAATGAACTTATCATTCTTGGAAGGCAAATTTCCTGAGCGCTTAAAAAAGTCTATTGTGAAACCAGTATTTAAAAAGGGGGATACTTGTGATATAAACAATTATAGACCTATAACTTTAATTCCAGTTATTTCAAAAATATTTGAAAAAATGATGTATGAAAAACATTGCAGTTATTTACTTGATTTTAACATATTAAAAAGCAATCAATATGGATTTAGGACAGGTAGATTTACAGTATACGAATGTTTTGATTTGGTAAGACAAGTAACTGACTGTCTTAATAACAAAAGGTATCCACTCTCTGTGTTTTTATTTATTTATTTATATTAAGCATTTGATTTTGTTTTACATAAAATTTTATTAAATAAACTTGAAAAATATGGCATTAGAGGTAAATCTTTAGAATGGTTAAAAACCTATTTAGAAAACAGGACACAGTGTGTTCAAATATCAAAAATATGCGGTAACCGTAAGAAAATTTGTGGTTTGAATTATCTTCTTAATAACTGCGGTGTACCACAAGGTAGTAATTTAGGGCTATTACTTTTTTTTAATTTATATAAATGATCTTCCTTTTGCTATCAATTATGATTCTATTCTATTTGCAGATGATACTACTCTTCTCATCAATTGTAAAAGTAAAAATGATTTAGAAGAGCAAACAACTATAACTTTGACTAAAGTTTCATCATGGCTTAGTGATAATAATTTAAAAATAAACCTATCCAAAACAAAATTAGTTGAATTTCAAGCGCATTTTAAAGATAATAAGAAGGTAAACGTAGTTTTAAATAATGCAAATATAGAAAGTGTAGACTTCACAAATTTCCTAGAAATAAAAATTGATAAATTCTGTAACTGGAAAATGCATATTGAATCACTTTGTAATAGAATTGACAGGTTTGTTTATGTTTTGAGAAGAGTTAGAGAAGTAGCATGCTTAAAAGCATCTCTATTAGCTTATCATGGCCGATTGGCCGAGTTGGCCGACCCGGGATTCGAACCCGGGACCTCATGTAGTCAAGTTCAACACCCGGACCGCTAGACCACAGAGGCAATTAGCATTTTTTCTTCAATTCGATAAATCAGGTTTCTAATATTGGTAATCGTCAAACCATGTTTTGCTCCAAGCATGTGATTATCCAAAACATCTTCAAAAGCTTTATCAAAAACAGCTGCCCTGCCTTTATTTATTTTCACATTGTCTTTAGTGTTGCCTTGGTCTAAATGTCGCTTTTAAGTGGCTTTAGGAACTTTATAAAGCCTTGCACACTCATTCAAACCAGCATTTTCAATTTTATAATCGTGTATTGCACTATACAAGTCTTCAGGTTTCCACTTGTAAAAAGGAATTTAACAATTTAACATTTTCACTAATTTGGTAAATTAGACCGGTTCATTTTATCAAACTAATTGTTTAGTTTGAAGAAACAAATCAAAATCAAAAACATAACCTGTGAAAGCCACCGAATAATTTAAGACAGTTATTTGCAGATACATTACGGATACACAAAAAAAAGTAAACCTTTACAGCTTCCTTTACTTAGTTATGTCCCTAGCACAGATAATTTAAAATTACAGTCAAAAGTATCTTCACGCCCATATCCCCGAAGAGGTAGGCAGAGGTACAACCAAGGTACCCACGACTAGCCGAAGACAGTAAGTCCCACAATGTGATAGGTGGCAAGCCTATCGCCAACCGGGCACATTTCCAATCCCGACCAACATTTTTTTATTAGAAAATTGGAAAAATCCAATTTTCTTTGTGTTGGCCGACCCGGGATTCGAACCTGGGACCTCATGCAGTCAAGTCCAACACCCGGACCGCTAGACCACAGAGGCGATAAAATTACAGTCAAAATCTGAAAAAAAGATTATTGCTAACAGAAACACCACATTTATTTTTATGCCGAAACCGAAATGGCTGATGCACAATGAAGTTAGTGATACATCGTTAAGTGATGCCACTTTTCAAATAAAATTACTATGAAACGGGTTTTTAGAGGTGGTCCAATTTACCAAGCGGTCCAATATACCCTACTTTCACCTGTATATTTTCAATTTTCTGATAAAAAAAACGTTGCCCAGGATTGAACATGTATTCGGTTGACTTGCCACCTGTTACCTTCTGGGCTTCGTGATATCGGCTGGTCATGGGTGTCCTTGGTGTGCTTCTGCCTAACTCCCCGGAAATATTTGCATAAAGATATATTTAAATCCTTGTTCGTCCGTCCAAACTCTTAAATAGTCTAAAAATCCTGAAATCAAAGGACAAATTTTAAATATGGTAACCCTGATGTATGGAGAATATGTCGTTGTTTCAAACTTCTACAGCTTAATTGTTACAAACGCCATTTGCAAATAAATAATGATATATTGAGTATATTAATTGACTTACGACATTGTTTATAATTATGTTTTGGTAATTGCGTTTGAGTTATACAGGGAGTTTGGTAGAGAGCTGTACATACGCCTAGGGTAGACACTAGGGTTGGTCTGCTTCCTACCCCCGCCCATTATATTGACCTTACAATACCTGATGTATTGACATTGACTTCATGAGGTCCTAGATTAGATCACCAGTTTGGTAAACTCTAAATGTGGTTCTTTTTTTTTTATAAAAGCAACTTTACCATCGAACAATTAATAATAGCAACGTACGGATGACGCACAGAAAAGGTATCTTCACACCCCTCTCCCGGAAGAGGTAGGCAGAGGTACAAACCAAATTAGCAAAATTAAATACAATCATTATCCACAAAATTAAGTATAATAAAAAAAATGTTAAATGAAGAGAAATAGATTAATAGTTATTTATTTGATTATGGTCTGTGTTACCACATTGAGCGATTATTTAGTAACAAGTGTAATAAAAAAATTGTAAGTCAAACCATTTGGAATAAAATAAAGTAACAAAGTAAAGTATCTTCACGTCCATATCCCCGAAGAGGTAGGCAGAGGTACAACCAGGGAATCCTCGACTAGCCAAAGATACTAATTCCAACCTAGCAAGCAAGCAAGGCAAGCCTATCCCCAACCGGGCACATAACCAATCCCGAGCAACACTTGTTTATTAGAAACTATGACAAAACACATTTTTCTATTGTTGTCCGACCCCGGAATCAAACTTTGGACCTCATGAAGTCAAGTCTAACTTTAGGACCGCTGGACCACAGCGGCGATAGTCTCAGACAATCTTGATGGAAGACGCAGAAATAGCTCTTTTTCTTTAAAATATTTACTAATACATTCCATAAAAAAAAGTGAAATTCGCAAATACCAATAAGTTAACGAAACAATAAATTTATATGTCGTTCCAGCCAACCCGGCGAACTTCTTATTGCACGACATTAACAGATACTAACTGCTTATATGAAT
>NJDC01007983.1:19887-57963 GCA_002245475.1 Calephelis virginiensis | reverse complement strand
CACACACACACACACACACCACGTAACTGTTTTATTAGCAACAGCAAAAAAAATGTTTTTAGGAATGGAATTACTAAAAACTATTTTCTTTTGTCAGGAGGATAATTAGCTAAAAAAAATATGAACAAATTACATTAACTGATCTAGCCCCAAAAAGCAAATGATGAATGATATGGTTGTTCTTTGAGTGTTAGTCAACGACATTAATGTAATTATTATTAATGTTTAACTATATATTATACATCAAAATAAATTTATTAAGCATTCAGCTCTATAATTACAGACATCACACACATGCACATTTTCTTCAAAAATCAAAACTGAATGTAAATTTACAAACATAAATCTACGAAACAGCAAACCTGACAACTCATTAATACTGAAATGTTGTACGCACAACTGATTTTTTTATTATCTGAAGGTGGAACTTTGTCGTTTTTTTTATATGGCACTATTAGAATAAATAAAAAAATTGAGTCCATTAAGTTTTACTTAGTGTTTCTAATTAAAAGTTACATCTATATCATGGACTTAAATCACTAACACTTCGTTTTTGCACTAGGTACACTACACTATACTAGTTCATACGGTTTTGTCCTTTTTAGCCTTTTTACTAAGTCTATGGTATCAAAGAATTAGATTGCCTCGATATTCACATGACGGTGAAGGCTATGCTGGTGAAATTCAGCGATTTTGCATTATTTCACTGACGAACTCCATTATGCTGAATTATACATAAAAATTTAAACCAAATCTTTAAAGCTACATGTGAGCTTAGACATGTTGAAGAAGTTATAATTCAACGAAAAGTATCTGATGAAATGTGTATACATACTTAGTTTTGATTCAAGTGTTTGTAATAGACAAACAGACGCCCATGTCTTACAAGTATCTACAAGTACTTAATAGGAAAACAGTTGACCTAAAACCTGTATGCGCCGAATCTGAATTTTGTATTACATAATAAGCGACACTATAATTCTTAGTAGTACCATAATAAACTAAAAATACACATATATGAAAGCCAGGCATGTCTATGCCCATCACATACCTTTCTTTGTTAAGAACAGAACCTAAGCCGCAGGGATGATTGACATCGTTAGACATACACGCTAACTCTTCAACCAACCTTTCAGACATAAATATCAGACGGTCACAATTTATAGCGGTAATAATATATTGCTTTCTCGCATTATCAGTATTAACATCGTTACAAAATCCCGTAATTCAATTACACGGAAAAGCAATAAAAGTTCATCTGTGGTTGTCCCGAAAACCCTACAGTACATACAATTATGGTCGAAATGGTCAGTAATTTAAAATATTACAATACCCTTGTAAATTAATGGCGAATAATTCATTCATTAATGTTTTACGTGGGTTGAATATGTTTGATTAAATTTTATGTACACAATTTTATAGTCCAATTGGAAATATTTTAACCAGGCATTAGAAATTAAAAAAAATACAGTAGGTTACTTACACTATTAGCAAGTACAGCTTTTTTGTTGTTTTTACACACCAAAGAATTTAATACCTTTTTTGCTTAGTCAAGGCATGAATCTATAACCCTTTTGTAATATAAAATTTGACAGATACAGCATTCCAATTGATGATGATTACAAACCAAAAATTTAGGTTACGGAAATAAACAATAAGAAACTTTGACATACTTGTTATATACATGAATATATTTACGCCTAGTTCCCAGCGAGGTTGGCAGACCTGCCTAGCTTCATTCACATTGTTGCTTATTGTTACGTTAACTTAACCCACAAATTTTTACATGTAAATAAATAATAAAAATAAAAACAGTATTAGCAACAAATAATTACATGTTATAAATTAATGTCAATGAAATAATATTAGGCACATAAATGTCAACATAATACTTATAGTTATGTCAATTCGGAGAGTTTTAAATAAAATTCAATAAATTCAAATTAAAAAAAAAACATTATATATAACCATATGACTTTACTTAGATTTTACTGCTAGAAATTCTTTGCAAAATATTCACGTAAATTGTAGTATGCTTTTTCTTTAAGGCACATTCATTATTATTGTCATACAAACTTGTTAGGTTTAGTTTTGAAATTTCAATACAAGTATCCTCGGATACCTGCATCCATTTATATTCGCATTCCATATCTGTTTAGTAAATCTTTAATTAGCCATAACTTTACGTAAGACAGAATCAATAGGGTTAATTCGTTAACATTTTTATACTAAAATTTTTTTCCAGATCACTTTCAATGCAAAGCGATTTTAGCGCTCTGACTCAAAACCTCAGTTTGAAGAAACTTACCAAGCTCTTCATTCACATAGTTCCTTGCACATATTCTCCTTTCTATATCCGTGCCTAGTTTCCATCATTTCTAAAAGCTTTACTAATATATACAGTTTCATTCCACCTGTTCCAGTACTACATTATCTACTATAACTCTTGTATTTATTCTGGTTACGTATCTCATAAATAGCATTAGTTTTGTTCGTGTTCAATTTTAATCCTCTTTTATACAAACTTCTTTTATAAAATTAAGCAGATATAAAGAGCCTAAAAGTACAGTATCATGTACTTAAACCTAGCAGTTTACCATTTGGTTAACCATGCGCATTCCCAAATTTAGTAATCCTAGCCTTTGGAGACATTTTTCCAAATACAAGATAATCGATGGTGCTAACAACACATAACCCTGCTAAATGCCAACGTTAAAAACAAAGCAAGGCGATATGTTGCCTTTCACCATGTTTTATTCTATTTTGTTTTTTTAAGTAATATAAAGTTTAATTAAGTCTCATGTTTTAATTATCACCTTAAATATTACTGCATCCGGGCGTTGAGTTTATAATGAAAGAGAGATTTGACTAAAATTATAGGTGTTTCAATTTCAGAATAATGATCTACTGAAATGAACTTAGCATTGAAATAAGACTACATTTTGTTTGATTTCTGATGTTGTACAAATCAACTACAAAAACTTGTACTCATTTAAACTAACCAGATTTTTCTATGGCTGGACGGATGGGTTGGAAGGTACATTGCGGGTGTAGAGAGGAGAGTGAAGCAAGAGTTGGCTATGTCAGAAAAAACGTGAAAGTAGGATAAATGCGGTCGAAATGAGAGCGCTTCGGAATATCTGTGATGTTACGCTTGCTGACCGCATTCGTAACAGAAAGAGAAAGAGTAGAATTGAAAGAAAGGTTGGTGTTAAAATGCGAAAGGGCATGCTCCGCTGGTTTGGTCATGTGGAAAGATTGACGGATCAAAGATTGACAATGTAGATATACAATGGGAATGTGGATGGATGTGGATGGAAGGTTGACTTTCCACGATCAGATCATTTGGATGTGATCCAAGGGTGGTGGGTAATCTGTCATTCAAGAGTCTCCGATAACGGCGTGTTTGTATGAAAAGGGCAATTAATGTGAAGGATGCTAGACAGGTTTGCAAGGATCACGAGGTCTGGCACTTGATACTCTCTGCTACCCCATGGCGTGAAGAGATATGCAGATTATTATGTTACGGTGTTTGTTATAAAATTATATCTTACAGTAAATAGTTGGTTAATTTCTGTCAGACTGTTATGTAAAAGTTAATTATGGTTGAACTCAAAGATATTTTTACCATTTAATCAGCTATTTAGTCGACATTTTAGATTAAGTGTTTGTTGACGTCTATGAATGTGGCCATTACCATTTCGTAACTATGGTATTCACCCTAATATAATTTAAAATGCCAACACACTTTTCCCTTGCATCCTTTACTAGATGCCTAATGTGAATGTTCAAAAAAATCCTAAATTTTAAGCTGTCCACCATATTGAATTGAGAATGACTTCATTTTATTGTTTTCATTATCATAATATTAATACGTGAAGCAAAAACTTTGGACCCCTTTTTACGAAAATTGCGCAGACGGAGGAGTATGAAATTTGGGACACTTATAGTTGATGAGTAGGAGTAGTGCAGAACGCTAATATTTTTGAATGATTATGTTTATAAAGTGCATTAATTCAAAAATAATAATAAAATATTACACTTACTACCATTCGACAAACATAAACAAATATATTGATGTTGACGATAAAATATCATAGATGGTGTACTAACTATTCAGAAAACAAAGTATTTGGTCTTTAGAAATAAAGATGGCGTTCTTATCAACAAGATATTAAAATTTATAATGGGCGCCCACTAGTCAAACTTATTCGTTCGAAATCCATATTATCTTAAGAGTTCGAAAGCAAATTCGTCATTTTCTGTAGTTTGCCACATCATATTGTAGATGGAGTTATAATACATTTCAGAAAATGGTTAAAATGTTTTCCAAAATTAGAAAATACGTTACCCATCACAAATCAAACAAAATGTAGTCTTATTACAATGCTAAGTTCATTTCAGTAGATCATTATTCTGAAATTGAAACACCTATAATTTTAGTCAAATCTCTCTTTCATTATAAACTCAACGCCCGGATGCAGTAATATTTAAGGTGATAATTAAAACATGAGACTTAATTAAACTTTATATTCATTAAAACACGTAGAGTGAAATTGTTAAGGCCAGATTCACATTAAAATACCTCGGGTAACAGCATTTTGTGCAAGAAACATAAGATATTATTAAAGTTATATTTTAACCTAGTAATTTATTATATACTAGTTGTTAACCGCGGTTTCGCCCGCGATAAATTAAGATGTAAGTTAGTTTATCTTTCGTTAGTTTAGCTATCATTCAAGTTAGATCTAACTGCACACAGTGTAAATCTGATTGAAATTATGGTTAATTAGTTTAGGAGTCAATCGCAGACAAACAAGTGACACATACTTTATATATACATTAAGATTAAACATTGGTCGAGTTGCTAGCATACACGCCCAACTCCACCGACCAACTTTTTGAAGATTTTCCTTAGCGTAAGTACTTTGCTAGTATGTAAGCCGCCTTATAAGTTTTAATAACATTTATTGCATCCATAAACAACCCGGCATTCGTTCACGCCACGAAAGCATGTTCTAGAAAATATTAAACGTGCATGATATTAATAACGTTTATTATTCTTCACTCAGTGACAAAATTTGTTTCGGTCACATTACTAGTTTATAAGAAGGTTTTGGTCATTTATTATAAGAAAATGTACACAAATAATGATCTAAGCACACGGAGACACCTCAATGGTTATGGTACGTTAACAATATTATGGTCTACTGTATGGTACGTTGAAAATTCTAAAAAAACAAGTATCTTCAGCAACCGGGCACCAGTCCAATCCCGAGCAACATTATTTTTATTAGAAAATTGTAAAACCCTTTTTCTTTCTGTTGTCCGACCTGGGATTCAAACCCGGGACTTCAGGTAGTCAAGTCCAACACCTTAACCGCTAGATCACAGAAGCTAGGGATTGCAATCCGGTATTATTTTCAATCCGGCCGGATTTCACCAGATGACGCTAATATTTAGTATTTTAAGAGCCTAGTATTTAGTAATTTTTAGTTTTGATAATAACACATAAAAACAAATATAAAACACGTATCAATGGAAAATAAAATCACTTATAATTATAATTTTTGGTACTATTTGTATTTCATTTAAATTACGAAGCTATTCTAAATAACTTATTATACTATTAAACTATTATTAATAATCAACACAGACTTCAGTTAACAAAACAGTCTTTCAAATTTGTACTTATAAAATCAACGTAAGTTGATAATCCTAAGAGACAATTAAACACGAAGCATTTATTTTTTGCAATACAAAATGCAAATGAATATTATTATTGTGCCTGAAAAAACGACCCAAAAAAACATATAGTGTTGATTGTACTGTTTCCTAAATCTGCTTCTGATGGCACTACGAATATGCCTGCAGCAGAACAAGCCCTTTCTGCCTCAACACTGGTTGGCCTAATCGCCATTAAGTAACTGTAGATCAGTGATAAGAGTTTTCCTTTTACTCGTTCTACTTCATACGCAGTCATTTCCTTTTTAAGTATTTTCTTTTAATCTGTTCCTTTTTTGGTTTTAACTTTCGCCCTTTTTTTCTTGCAAGATTTGATTTTCCAGTTCCTCTTTTAATGTAATGTTTTTTTTTTCTATTGGCAATAATGACATTGAATCAGAATTGGCATCGGAACCAATATTTTCGTCTGCTGTTTCTGTCACATTTTCATCACTTAAGAATGAATAGAATTATATTTTTTTTAATTTCCTGTCTCATGATATTTTTTAAGCAAAAAATATGTATCGTCGCTTGTCTATAACATTCCTCATATTTTTTTTGGATTATGTAAGTAAGTTAATATGCCAGTCACTATTGTGCGACGTTCTTTAATTCTTAACCGATTTTAAAGAAACCGAGGAGGTTCTCAATTCGGCCGGTATATTTTTTTTTTGTATGTACATCGGTTTCTCCGAGGTTTCTGAACCGATTTACGTAATTCTTTTTTTGTTTGATGCGGAATAGTTTGATTCAGGTAGGCCCATTAGTTTTTATTTTATGAGCATTTTTATCTACTTTCACCTCTCCCGATGTTAATTTTTATTAGATTAAATCATTTCAGCAATAAACTAAAAAATATTAAATAATAGTAAACACGTTAATAAAAGCCGACTTCAAAACTAAACAAATAAAATTATAAATATTTTATACTAATTATATACTACCTATTATTTACATGTGCTGTTTACTAATAGGCCTGAAGTCGGTGCCAATCCAATTTAATACTTACTTATAATATAACTATTAGTTTAAGGTTTGGCACCGATTTCAAACCTATTAGTAAATAGTACATGTAAATAATAGGTAGTAAACATTTCATATTAAATAATTATTATTTTCTTCGTTTTGAAGTCGGTTTTTACTAACGTAGTTATTTTTTACACGTAGTGAGCGCGCGCGCGACATTGCCAGATCGCGTTCGCGTATGTTTTGCTTTATCGGATCCGCCACCGGATCCGGCACCAACTTACCGGATCCGGTAGGTACAATAACACACCGGATCCACCGGATCATCGGATCCGCTGGACCGGATTCCAATCCCTAACAGAGGCGATTAAAAATTCTAATTTTTCTATATGCCTCTTTGCACGGCGGTTCGCTAGTGTATAGTTCAAATAGGTTGTTACTAACAAGAGCAGTGGTAGAAGGGTATTGGTCTTCAACTTACCTCTGTAGGTATATAACTGTTTAAATCTTTCTGTTGCCATTCATTTCATCCTCATATTAAACGAAATAAAAAAAAATACAACAATACACATGCTAACCGAACAGAAAGAGATTATCCGCAAACAGAAGCATCCATTTTAACATAAAACATCTTCACACCCATATCCCCGAAAGGGTAGACAGAGGCACAACTAGGGCACCCACAACTAATGGAAGAAGCTTGGTCCCATAATGGGATAGGTGGCAAGCCTATCGCCAACCGCGCACATATCCAATCCCGGCCAACGTTACTTGTATTAGAAAATTGAAAATATACATAGTCTAATCTTTTCGTTGTCCGACCCGGAGATCGAATCCGGGGCCTCAAGAAGTCAAGTCTGACGTCGGACCGCTAGATCACAAAGGTTATTTGTAACATTGAAATAGTTTACAGTAATTTTCAAAATAATCTCTATAAAAATATCAAACATTTTATTTAATTGCTATTCATTGAAATAAAGTTAGGATAGTCAAAAACTACAAAAGAATAAAAATTAGAAATTAAGTCGTTCGTCTTCTCTGTGGTCTAGCGGTTCAGGTGTTGGACTTGACTGCATTAGGTCCCAGGTTCGGATTCCGGGTCGGGCAACAAAAAGAAAATTTGGTCTTCCAATTTTCTAATAAAAGAAAAATGTTGCTTGGGATTGGATATGTGCCCGGTTGGCGATAGGCTTGCCACCTATCACATTCTGGGACTTAGTGTCTTCGGCTAGTCGTGGGTGCCCTGGTTGTGCCTCTGCCTACAACTTCGGGGATATGGGCGTGATGATATTTTTTAAGTCATCCGTACGTATTTCGGAGAATACGGTACGAGTAGCTCTAGCTCTTTGGCCACAGTATAGTAGAACATCTTTAAATTACCCAACGAGTCTATAGGATTCGACTGACTCTTATCATCAAAAAAGTTGGTTGTGTGTCATAAACTATTTTATAAACTAGCTAACTTTACCGGCTTCGCTCTATTTTTTTATCATAAATTAAGACATACCCGTAAGCTACTGTGGAAATTTGATTGAAATCGGTTCAGTAGTTTAGGAGTCTATCGCGGGCAAACAAAGTGACACGTAATTTATATAATATATTTAATTTTTTTAAGCAAGCTGATAATAATTGGAAGTTGTCGATATTAAGTTTAACTTGAAAATTATATTTGTTTATAAATCAATACTACCTACATTTAATCTCAATTTGTTGCAGTTCAATGTCTTAGGCTGTAAAAGTTTTAGCATTTTATTGCTCAAAAATGTTAAGCTAACTCCTTATCTATATTGTTTGTTAGAATCACAAGTTATGATTATGTTTGTGTGTCTAGACCAGCAAATGATATTTAAATTAAATAAAACTACTGCTTTTGTTAGCATAAAGAGGGTGCAGGGAAAATTATAGAAAATGTTTCATTTGCAGTCTAGACGAGGCGGGACTTTTTGTAGAATAGACCAACAGATTCAGATTTAGAATAATTTATTCACGTAGACCATACAATGGTACTAGTGAGCGTTGACATAATTAGAAAACTACCACCAGATCGGAGTCACGTCCTTGCACTGAGATAATACGGAAAAAGAAACTTACAATTACTGTTTTTTTTTTAATAACATGCAATTACTATAAATAAATGGATGTATTATAGTAAAATATACATATATATTTATATAATATTTTACCATCAACAGAACTGTGTGATTGTTTGCTAACCTCTCACATAAAAAAATGTAATAGGTGATGTAGTAATGTACCTTCAATTTAAAGATAACTGAAAATTGTCAGTGTAATACATTTAAAATTTAATATGATGTCATCGACATGATTCTTAGTTACGTTATACAAATTTGTAAAGGGCTATTGAAAATATTCGACTTAATACATTCTGTATTTGTACTTACCTCAGGTAATGGTTTTTTGTCCAATAGATGAATGCCTCCCATATACACGACTCCTTGTGGTACAGGCTGGTTGTCAGCCCACAACGGATGAACGTTTAGAAAAAGCATATCCACATTATCGTATAACTTTCTTATAGAAGGAATTTGAGGATCCAAATAACGCCTTAATAGTTCATCGTCTTCTTTTTCATTGTGATAATCAGCTAGTTCAATTAGAAAATGAGTATACAGCTCATCTAGTTTTTCAAATAGTGTAGTGTTGTATATTCTTCTATTCATAAATGAGGGGTATAGTGTCGGATGTGTTAATGAACCAACAACATAATGTTGTGAAGGCATAGCACCCAACGAACTTTCTAAAATAGTTGGAACTTTAAAAATATGTGTTAATCCTATAGCTGGACGTGTAATTGACTCAATAAGAAGCAAATCAAATGAGTTTCTCTTGTTTAATAATATGTCCTGGAATTGGGTGATGTGATTTGTTTTAAGAAAATATACGAAATATATGGACACGAAGTTCTTAGATCAGAATATGACATACGATTTTGGACTGTGTACTTAGAAGTTATAAATTTTCTGAAGTATGTGTACGATAAGTCGTGGACATCAATCTCTGTTAAATCACTTGGAGATTTTATAATATATTAAAAAAACCTGAAAGCTAACTAAATAAATGCAGATTCCTTCGACATTACTATTGTTGTTTCTTGCTTTTTGGCAAATGTCGAAAGAATACGTATTAAACTAATCAAATATTGCTTTGATGCTAGGTAACAATTTGGTCTATATGATATTTTTTTAAATTTAGATTTGTTTGTTGATTAGTTGTATTAATATATTTACTATCTTAAGGGGGTTTTAACAAAACGTCAGAGTAAATAATAAATATACTTTTATATTTGGCAAAATTAGCAGCTCCAAGATTTACACACAGACTTTTTTTATAATAATGGTAAGCAAACAAGCAGACGGATTTCCTGATGGTAAGAAATTCACGCGGCGTAGAGACATCAAAGGTGGTAATGATGTGTTGTCAACCTGAGGCAGGGATGTCAGGCCTCGAGCAAAAGTAAGTTCACCAGCTACCTTATCCTCCGAACCAGAACATGTCAACGGCAAGCATTGGACTTTATGGCGGCAGGAATAGGTAAGGCGGTGGTACCAATCCGGGCAAGCCGCTGCGAAACTCTACCACCTAGAAGGATGTCATGGTGTTAGTGACGGTAAGCCTATGCTCGCCTTTTACGAGCTGCCTGGCAGGAAGGCAGATGGTATATTCTGCAAAGGAGCCAAGACCAACACGAGAAAAACTTATCTGACGCCCGCTATTATATGTACTAATTGTGAAACCTAGTCAACAAACAACAAATACAATACAATGTCTGTAAATTTTAAATGTCATTACTGCTATGTTTTATTAAAATCTTTCAAGTAAGCGAAAAGTACATCTTCATGCCCATATCTTCTAAGGGACAGGCAGAGGCACAACCAGGGGGCCCACGACTGGCCGAAGACACTAAGTCTCACAATGTGATAGGTGGCAAGCCTATCGACAACCGGGCACATTTTCAATCCCGAGCAACATTATTTTTGTTTAAAAATTGGAAAAACCCAATTTTACTTTTGTTGCCCAACCCAGGATCCTAACCCGGGACCTCATGCAGTCAAGTCCAACAACTGAACCGCTAGACCATAGAGGCGACCACGTAAGTCGAGTGCGATTAGGTGTTTTCTGTGGATAGTTCTTGGACATGGTAGGTTGGTTGGTTGGTCTGTTGGTTGGTTCCTTAGTTCGGACTCCATACGTGATCTGATCGTGGCGGAGGGTGGTGGGAACTTTTAGGTGGGTTGTAACATGCGAAGGACATGACAATTTATATTGATTCCCGAACTCTTACTTTATTCGTAATTTGGTCGCTGTGGTGGGCAGTGTGAACGTTCGATAGGTTTGTCACATTCTTTGTCTTAGAAGACTTCTCGCCTTAAAAGTTGTTACACTGGTTACGGAGAATCATCAAAATAAAGGCTTCTTTTTTTATTATTCTACATCTGCTAAAATTATTTGTATTACGTTATGGTTAATTTTGAAAAAGCGAAGCTCGCTGAGGTTGTTTTGACGGATCATCTGCGGGAGCTCGATTCGGTGGTAGTTAATAAAAATATCGATACGCGCAAGTTCCTTTCTATGGTCTACGAATAAAGTTTTTGTAATTTTAATTCTAATAGAACTAAGATAGCGACGCTCATACAACTACCAAGATTATGCTTGCTGATTCCCTGTTACTTTCAATCTTAGATTATGTTGACGCTAATTGTGTAAATCTTACTGTTGAGCAAATAAATAAACTCAAGCGTCTTCAAAATCTTTGTATTAGATTCATATTTTCATTGCGTAAATATGATCACATTGCCGAGTTTCGTGCTAGGCTCAAGTTCAAGCTCAAGGAACTGTGATATCCTGTCTCTTCTGTACTCTATTCTCTTTGATCCATTTGCGCCTATTTATTTAAAGGAGAGATTTAAGTTCTGTAACAGTGAGGTAAAGTTTCTCAGGTCCAATGATAATCATACTCTTCAAGTTCCCTCTCGTAACAAAAAAAAATTTTCACGCCCATATCCCCGAAGAGGTATGCAGAGGTATCCACGACTAGCCGAAGACACTAAGTCCCACAATGTGATAGGTGGCAAGCCTATCGCCAACCGGGCACATTTCCAATCCCGACCAACATTTTTTTTTTAATTAGAAAATTGGAAAAATCTAATTTTCTTTATGTTGGCCGACCCGGGATTCAAACCTAGGACCTCATGCAGTCAAGTCCAACACCCGGACCGCTAGACCACAGAGGCGATAACACTTCACTCTCTTATAACACTTGTTACTTTAGTCGTTCTTTTACTTCGCAAGCAGTGAGTCTTTGGAATTATTTTCCTGTAGATATCAGGAGAGCTCCAAATATTAATATTTTTAAAAGTATGTTAAAGTGTCACTTTTTACGTTCACTGTGATTATTACTTTTATTGCTTGTTCTTAATTCTACTACCTATAATTAAAACAAAGAAAAATGATGTACAAGGCAAATATGTAGGTATGAAAGCACCCGAGTTAACATTTCCTAACAAAATTGCTAGGATTCTATCCAAGGCTGCACAGCCAAGAGTCTTCGGAACCGTATGTATAAAAGAAATAAGTAATAAATGTGTATGAATCTAGATGCGTGACATTTGGCACTCGATAGTCTGTGCCTACCTTGCAAATAACTTGAAGATATGTAAAAAGTTCTAAGTTGCCAGTTCCACTAGTAGTTGAAATATTTTACCACCACTAACGGTAGGATACTGTCCCGGCTGCCGGGTGGAGTTCCACAGCCTTGCCTACATCTGCAGACATATTCATGTTCCGGTCTGGCAGGTAGGGTAGCCGGTAGACTTGCACAATAGGCCTTCTATACGGGCCAGGGGACAGAGACGCTCTTGTAACATTTAAAGTTTTTATAAGCAACGGTTGTCTTACCATCTGGAGAACCGTATATTTATTAGCTATTTGTAAGAGGTCATATAACAAAAATTTAAAAATTTATGTTGCATACAAAACAATAATTATTTTGTTTTAGTGATAAACTCCTTGGTAAACCATTGGGTCACCGCTTCAAAGAAAATTACTAAAACATTTTTTTGTTTTTTAATTTCAATCTTGAACGACGTGAAAATGTTGAATTTTCATGCGCAAAAGAATGATTATGTTAATAAGGTACTTGTTTAGAATTGTCCATAACTCAATAAGCTTTAAAAGCAAACGAGGCAGATTGCTCCAAGGATGAGGGAAATGATATTAAAATTATGTCGCATAAAATGCTAGCACAATCAGAGCGAAACAAGGTCCCTGAATGCTTCGAGCCCTTCGGATACCTCGGAACATTAAATTTAAAAATCATAAAATATACAAAGCAAATATTTTTAAAAATTTCTTATTTCCTAATAGGGCTGTGACAAAATCATCTCCCGTTAATATAATAATTAGAACTGGTTAACGAGTTGATTAATAAGTCTCTGAATGCTTGGAGTCCTTCGGATACCTCGGAAAATTAAATTTAAGAATCATACAATATACAACAGCAAATACTTTAAAAATTTTCTAATAGGGCTGTGACAAATCGTCTGTTGTAAACAAAATAATATAGAACTGATATCACTAGTGCTTTAAATTTAATTTAAAGTGGGTGGTAGAATACTGTAAAGACTTCCGTGCCACCATGATGATATTGCTCTAGCTTATCATTTTCGTATTACGTTACAGTTTTTGACATTGGTGTCTAAGGGCTGCAGGTATTCCATCATAAAGTCATTTGTTTTCCTTTCTATAATATACTACAAAATATTATTTAAAGTTTGTCTGATCATACACGTACATTGATGAAGCTGATTGTACTTCATATTTTACCTTAATCTATTTAAAGTAAGCAAATCCATATTAAAATTGAACAAGTATTACTTAGCAAATTATTAAATAGCAAAAAAATAATGAAAAAAATAGTCAATACATAATTTCTTATAATAAATTTAGTTCACTTGCGTAACAAAAGTTATTAAGTTAGTTCACTAAATAGTTAAATATGTTTCTAAAAAAATCTTTGTATCTTAACAAGGGTTTTTAGTGACACAAAAACTTTGTATTTTTTCCCAGAGCGTAGTAATCAGAAAATTTTTGAAGATATGTATCACAATTTTCATCGCCTTTCACAGAAATCACTTTAGCATTTACTACACAGGTACGAACTTGTTATGGTATTACCACAAAATATATACCTGTCCATATTATGGGTAAATTAAATCAAGGTGCAATATTGTCAAGCCGCATTTCGTCGGTATAATGGAAGAACTGAATAACTCAAAATTTCAAATTTCGAGATAATAGCGATTTAGTGTTTTTTTAACACTTTTTTGACATAATTAACAAATGGAGAGTAATTTTACTGTCAATAATTTTATATGCTTTTAGCGTGTTTATTGTGGGTTAATATATACTTAATCAAAATATTTTTTATGAACCAAAAAAATATAAAAATCGAAAACCAAGTTATCCAATTTTGTCACACCAAGATATTGCAAACATACCGTAGTTAGCCGATTCTTTGTGGTAGTTATTCAGTTTTTCCACACATTAAATAGATTTGAATTAACTAATTTGGGTCAACCAAGTACACCTATTGAGTTTTGAGCCTAAATAAATATTGAAACACATAAGTTATGCATTTTTAGAGGAAGTGTTTTTCGTGTAATTTTATCTCTGATTGTATAACTCACGTGAAATAATAAACCTAGGTTGAAAGTAGTAACATAATTAATTTAAAAAAAATAAACACACGTAAAAAAAAAATTAAATTGTAATAATTTGGTATGGCAATAAAATATCAGTAGGTATGTAATAAAATTAAATAATGACAATATTAATCTTCTAAAATCAACTCAAACAAAAATAAGTTTCCTTTACATTATTTTATAATATAAAAATGAATTACTAAATGTGTTGCTAAGTTCATAACTTCCAAACGACTGAAACGATTTGGCTATTTTTTTTTATTGTGTTAGTTAATGTAAGAAGAAGGTTCTTATGAAAAGAAAATCCGGGAAAATTTCATTGAAAGTGGGAAAAATAAAATTTTATTTTTCCCCATACAAACTGAACGGATGGAACGAAGTTCGCTGGGACAGCTACTAAGATATAGTTTGAATTACAAAAAAATTAAAATGTTTCATTAAAACAACCATTTGTAAATATTCTAAAATCAACTAAAACCAAAACTCTCCTAAGACAATAAACCTTACATTCAAATTTGAGATTGGAAACAAAATACATTTCAATTACTTTTAGAACTTAGATTGTGCTAGTATAGAGCGTTAGTATGGTGGTATTGCTATAAAAATTTTTATATAGAGAAGGTAGCAAACAGGCAAGAATGTTAATATGAAATAAAAGTGGTGACAGCCACCCATGCACATTAGCTATAACAGAAATACTACAAGCGCGTGATGACATTTTAGGCTCGTTGAAGTTCTTTTCTGGAAAGGTTCCAATTTTATACTGTCTTTTACGACTTGTATTATAAAAATATTGTACGAGATAAAAAGTGTCTTCAAAATTGCACTTTAGACGATCAGTACACGTCAAAATGGTGGGCAAGAAATATTAATCTATGACGCTGTGCCCTAATTTGAAGCTTAGCGATGGAGAAAAAAACTAAAACGATTATTCGGAACAAAAGGACAACGCTGATTAAAAAGTAAAACCCACCTTTGGGGATAACGAATAATATTGTGTTATTTTTGGTTTAAACTTTGTTATCTTAATATTTTGATCGAAAATCTCTTGATTCCAGATACAAGTTTTTGTGCAATGATGTGTTCTCAATAAATATTGAGTTCACCAAAATATGTCTTAACTGGTAGTATCGCGCAGTTCACTAATTGACATTTACTATTACACTATAATCATATGTAGACGCAACGATGTGTTACATTGCCATACATACAGTCAATGCCAGGATCGACTATGTAAATATTTAGATATTTAATTTTTTGTGATGAATATTTATTGTGATGTTGCTAACTTTATTACGTTAATGCTAATCTTAGTTTTTATGAACAACTCAGCTATTGCCAAAGATAAGAATAATTAATTTTGCATTTGTACTGTGTTCACGCTAATTAGTTGAACAATTTTAATTCTGTGGATTTATTTAAATAGATTCTAATTGTAAGCATACGCAATAGCAATTATCATAATATTATTATACACTGAGTTTTATTTTCAACTCGTTTTTTTATAAGTAAACAGTATGACAGTTCAAAGATAATTTGACAGACTTGGTAATGCTGTAGGTATACAATTAGATGAGAGCACTCTATATGAATACTTGCTCTAAGATTCAAAGTGAGCAGATGTGTCCTACAATCACGCGGCTGGCTTTAAACCTAGCAAACTCGCGTGTAGTTGATTGTATTGTGCGAATGTTGCCAAAACTTTAGCCTTTATGTCGCTAGGCTTTCAGAGTTTATGAAAGATTCTGATATTTATCTTGAACATAGTATTAGTTTTCCCGAGTTTGAAAATGTACGTTTTATGTATATAAGAGAAGAACAGAGACGTATTAAGAGTAGGTAACTTGCACATTGACTTTGATTTGATGGCAAATGATAATTGACACCAGTACTCTAATTATTTCTACCTCTCTTCATCCCTCTCTTGTGTTTTAGTTTAGACGGTAAAGAAATCGATAAACTTGCATTAAAGTCTCAGCATCCCAACTTTTGCTTGACAGCATACCGCTACTGCATTTGGTGTTAATAAGCACAATTAATTTACTATCAAAAAAACCTTAACAATCTATCTATCTCTTAACAAGTCACAATAATTGAAATATTTGTGGTTTTGAAACGTCTGTGTGATGCAATTTAATTTTGCTCACCACGTTTAATGCAATCGCAGTTGCGAATCATATGGAATTAAATTAATAAAATTGTTTATTTAAAACAGTTGTAGCTAACAGCGGAGCTATAATTTTTAAAGCGACAAATATCTTATGAATTTGTTTCTTTATACCTAATGTTTCTTGTAGAGGTAACTCTAAGACTGAGAACTCCTGGCGCGGTTTTTACCCGCGGCTGCGGTGGTTGGGGGCCCACAGTTCCCGTAGAATGTCGATTTATAATCAAAACGTAAGTTCACATTTCAAGACGCGATTTTCGCCCATAGCATCTGCGGTTGTTTGTGTGCACTGCGCCGTGCGATTATAAACCGCCAAATTTGCGGGCGATAATTTCAACCGCGGCGGGTGCGGGGCCGCAAAAATTACCCGTCTCGTGAGTTTTGAAATAAAATCGCAAAACCGCGAACGCCACGGCCGCGGGTAAAAACCGCGCCATGAGTTCTCAGTCTTTAAGGCTAAAGAAAGGGCTGGCCCGCAAATTCCGTAGAATGTAGATTTATATGCAAAAAGTAAGATCAGATCTTTCGCAGGGCACTTTTGCAGAATAGACCATCTGCCTTCCTGCCAGGCAACTCGTAAGAGGCGAGCATAGGCTTACCATCACTAATACCGTGACTTCCTACTAGTTGGTAGAGTTTCGCAGCGTTTCGCCCAGATTGGTACCACCGCCTTACCTATTACTGCCACCATAACGTCAATATTTGCTGTAGACATGTTCCGGTTTTGATGGTAAGGTAACAAGTAAACTTACTTTTGCTTGAGGCCTAACATCCCGACCTCAGGTAACACACCATTACCACTTTTGGTTAATCAAGGTGGCGTGAATTTTTTAGCTTTAGGAAATCCGTCTGTTTGTTTACCTTCCATTAGCATAAAAAAACGTACATTTGTTTATTCAAATTCAAATAATTCTAATCTAACGTCAAATCAAAATACATAAAACAATAGGGTGAAAGGGTAACCTCTTCGTATTCTAGAACTTAATTTTAAAAAAATATTGAGGATCTGGCAGTAATTACTTACAGCGAAGGATTTTTAGTGATGTTGTGGTTCTCGAGGAAGCATTTTTTGTTATTATTCTTCAATAATATTTTACGTGCAGTCACAATATTGGCAACATAATATCATGAAGCTACAGATACAGTACTAGTGGTTAAACTCCTAATAAAGAACTGATGTCATTCCCCCCCCTCTCTCTCTTTCTCTTTCTCATTTATTGTTAATTGACATCACAAGACTCTTTGAAAAAGAGATCAATACATTATAGAATAAAGAGAGTCAGCAATATTTGGAAACGATATCACTGCTTTAGCTTCATGCTTCTTGGTTTGACGATTACATTGTCGTCTACTTCTGTCATACTATAACAAACTATCAGCCTCAGCCCTGCCACGTTGTGTTTTCAGCGCGCTTGTTTATGTTGTACCTAAACAAATGCTTCTAAAAATTAAGATCACTGAATGTAATAGTGCATATGGATGATCAAGTGGTGAACTATCTATTTTATGCAGATGTTGTTCTACATCATCCGAGCTGCTAACACTTTTCACAGATACGAAGGCGAGTTTTTGAAGTGAAAACTTCTTTAACGGCGTTGCGCACTTTTTTGGAATGGGTAAAAACTTCTAAACTCACGTCAAATCGTCAGATCATCAAATCAAAAATTTGTAAGACGGCGCAGGGCGCTTGCAAGAATGTTCGTGTTGTCATGTTTGTGTACGATAGCGCAATAATTAAATTTTGTATTCTAGTACATAAATTATAGTGCTTTCATACTGATAATCAAATAAATTCGTGCAAAATTATGTCCTAACCATTCCAAAATATCAAAAATGCACAACGTTAATATTCAAGTTTTCACTTCTGCCGGCACTCCTGGAGTGTATCCCGTTCTTTTTTTTATTTCAGAAGTCACCGAACAAGCACTTAAGGTAAGAGACGACCAAAATCTAATGACGCCATAGACGTAACAAGTACTTTGCTGTCTTGAGGGCTATTCATTCGATGTCCGGTGGATCCACTGATTCCCAAAATTATAAGGAAAAAGCTTTACATTTTCATGCGAAGAATACCAAAGAAATGGATAGACTTTTCATTTTGCTACCCGACCGACCCGAGGATTGGACCCAGGACCTCATGAACTCAAGTCCAACAGCAGTCCGCCAGATAAAAAAGGCCATGATATAATTAAACATCATTTAATTATAAATTTTAGTGTGTCTATTACAATTTAATGATCTTATCCACCAGTCCGATTTACATATCAGAATGATATTCGAATACCTACTCAAAGGAATAAATCTTACGTAGTTTCACGAACTGTATCTATCGAGTATTCACGGGGTCAGAATAATTAGGTAAAGGGGGTTGCGGTACATTTGCCCGACCTTAACCAACTATTTCAAGATTCTCGCCAACTAGGATCATTTAGAGAATGAATCTTTGAGTTGGAAATTATATTGACCGCTTTTGTTTTGTTACTTTGATCTTGTATTACATTTTTTTAATAAAAAATGTAATTGAAGCTTTTATAAAATCAGAAGAGTGTGAAATAACACCTTTCTGATTTTATAAAAACTTTAAATATCTTTGCTAGATCTATGTCTAGGCAATGAGGGTTGCCACTCACTAATAGCTGTTTATTGCTTTATATGAAAATAGCTTGTCTGTTTGCCTTTCGTTGAATACTATAAGAAACAGGATACCATCATAAAAACTTAGATAATTCCCTTGTTGGTCCTGGCTCCTTTGCAGAATAGACCATCTGCCTTCCTGCCAGGCAGCTCGTAAAAGGCGAACACAGGCTTTTAACACTTTTAACGTTACTAACACTATGACATCTGATTAGGTGGTAGAGTTTTGCAGCGACTCACCCGGATTGGAACCACCGCTTTACCTATTCCTGCCACCATAATATCATGATGTGTTCTGGTTTGGAGGGTAAGGTAGCTGGTAAACATACTTTTGCTCGAGGCCTAACATCCCAGCCTCAGGTTGGAAACGCACCATTACTATCTTTGGTGTCTCTAGGCGGCGTAAATGTCTGACCATCAGGAAAGCCGTCTGCTTGTTTGCCTTCCAATATCCTAAAAAAATTACATAACCAGGAGACTGAATACCACTAGTAACCATTTATACTATCACATAGCCATTTTTTATTGTAACGACATTTAATTCTATTTCAACTTTGCTTGCGTGTGAGTGAGTGTCAGAAATTTAGTTCACTTTTACACCTAAACTTCCTACGGCAAATTCGAACATGAGTTAAACTGTGAAATATAACATAATTTAACGATAGCTAGAAGCTAACTCAGAGTTAAATACTTTCCTAGAACGTGCAAGTCAGAGAGAGAGTTTAACTTATTCTGTGGCACAACATACCTTACTCAACAGCAAATCGCTTGCTAGAAATACGTGAAAAAACCAAAATTTGAATTTAAAAATATAAGTTGCAATGTATCACTCACTTAGCCACAACTACATAATCTTTACATTTCATATACTAACTTTTAGGTAGATACTTGTAGTTGTTAGGCTGTCGAATAATGTATACTAAATGATGCAGATGTTTGAAGTGCTAGCACTAAACTATGTAATTACACAGGTAAAGGGTTGATTATAAATACTGCTCCATATTTTTTTAAAGTGACATTCGAAAAATAATATTGAAAGTTGAAAGTTTGTGTGAAAATCCATTCTTCGTCGACAAAGTCGCAAGTAAACAGTAAATAGTCCCTTACGAGGTAGGTAAGGAGTATGGAGTGATAAACCTCACGTTCCTGAAAAACCTGTCTGGCTTCGTTGACGTTCATTACCCTTTTCATAAAAACACGCCGGTTTCGAAGTCTCTTGAAATCACCCTCTGATCGTTGCATGTCAACCTTGAATGTCAACCCGGGTACCTACATCCATCTATATTTGTATTGTACTGTACATATATCTGATTTGTCAATCTTTCATCTGTCATTCTTTCCACATGTCCGAACTAGCGGAGCATGCCCTTTCGCATTTTAATATCATCGTTTTCTTACAGACTTACCGTAGCGATCTAATTTCGACCCCATTTATCCTACTTTCATGCTTTTTCTGACATACCCAACTCTCGCTTCCATACAATAACGTTGGGTAAAGCAAAGAATAAATTATTAAAGTTACTCAAAGAAATGAACGGGTAACTAATTTACTGATATTATGAAAATAAGCCATATGCTACCATAGATGGCAAGGGTGCGTTGCCAATTAGTTTCCAAGTCGGAAACCACCAAACAAATCATGATAAAATGAATACGGGACCACCTAAAAATCAAGACCTACCTTTTATAAAAAATCACCAAAACCGATTTTGAAATGACCTATGAATCACTTAACATACATAAAAAAACGCACAGTCAAATTAAAAATCCCCATTTTTAGAGCCAATTAAAAATAACTTCGTGTGGACATCAAGCACATGGCAATAAAATTTCAAAATACTTTAAAAATTCAACGTGTTTTATATATAGTCTGACATGTGAGTAGGGCGGGTATCATTGGTAGATCTATCTCACTCACCGAGTCCCAGAATAGTTTACTTACAGACAAAAAGAGATCCCAAGTAAAGTTAAAAATAAGTTTTCTAAGGCAAAATTTGGCAGGTTTTGTGGTTTAAAATACAAAACATATAATTGTTCTTACGATGGATTAGATAATGGTGGTGATTCTGCTGTTCACAAACTAAACTTATTTTAGATGCATGCTATCTTTCTCAAATGAAACAAAAACAAAAGAGATGGAACAGTTTAGACGTGTCAGATTAGTGCGGACATGTCTAATCGTGATGTTTTTAATCAACGTTTTCCGAGTAATACATTAAACGTCTGTAGAAATGACGTGTACGGTCTAATTTGACAGCACTAAAAGTGTTCTGTCTCCTTCTGTTACTTTAGCGGAAAGAAGACAGGGATAACTTAAAATTAGTTTAGTGAGTGTAAATGCTTACCGTAGAACAATCATTTCTGCACATTTTTAAATGAAGAAACAAAAACAAAATACGTAACCCAGTACTTCTACGTATAATTTAAATATGTAAAACAGTACAATGTTTCCTCATTTAAAAATATCAATATTGTAAAGTTTTAGCAAACGCCGTCGATGGGTTTTAATCAAGTTTTAATGTAATAATTATATACAAATAAAAATAATTTATAAAACCTAAATCATTTATTGTTTACGGTAAAGTGGATGTTCGGTCAGGCAGGCAGTTTTGTGTTTTAGAGTACCTGCAACGACATATTATCAGATTCCAATTTCCAATATTGCATGAATCACGGTTCAAAAGTAACCCTTCTGCCTAGCAAAGAGGCAGAAGGGTCTATTGTACTCCGCGTACTCGGATTAATACTCGTATAGGGTTAACGTGAATAGATGTATAAATATTTATACATTTAGTGTATTTCTATAGGTAACGTGTATTTCTAAATAATAGAAAAATTATACCCAAATTTCCATATTATTATCAAAAATACTTTCATTGTACCGCGACTCAAATGAGCGTTTTAAAAGGACTACGTTTTGCTTCTATATGTATAAAAATTATTTCCATATATAGGTAATGCGTAGGGAGCGCAGCATATTCTGAAGATGTAATTATAAATTATAAATCAAACCCAATTTATTTGATTATTTAACTTATTTGATATACCTCATTGGATCCGTTTATGCTATCTCTATCAATTTCGGACTTGTTATCGATTGTATTCATCTCATTTGTTGAAGTATTGGAAAAGGATTGCGGAAAGTTCTTTACGTGGTGATGCATACAAAAGAAACAATTGGCCTTCAATAGGTTTTCTAAATAATAAGATTTAGATTACGTAGACGGTATTTATAAGCCCTATTTATTAACCCGCGCGGGGTTGCGGGTGTGTGCTTGCGGGTGTGTGGATGTGTGGTTGTGTGGGTGTATGGGTGTGTGGGTTTGTGGATGTATGTATGTTTGCGCGAGCGCGTACACGTGCGTTTGTGCGTAGCCATGTTGAGTGCGCGTCAAACTGTGTAATCATAACTTTTGAACGGATGGACCGATTTTGATGCAACTTTTTTAGTTGAAAGCTGACGCTATCGTTATATTTCTTAGATACATTGACAATTGTCAAAGGAGAGTTTTAATCCAATTTAAGGACTTTCTTAAAGATATATTAAAATTTTTAGACAGTGTTCACTGTTTAGTTCACCTAATGAAACATATCTACAAAAAAAGACGGGTTGTCTTTCTCCGGGAGTGCTGGCGGAAGTGAAAACTTGAATATTAACGTGTGCATTTTTGATATTTTGGAATGGTTAGGAAATAATTTTGCACGAATTACTTTAATTATCAGTATGAAACTAAACTAAACTATAATTTATGCACAAATATTATTTTCATATCAATAACCTGCGTTTGGCTTGACAAAAACTCGCTGAAGTAAGACCATTTGACGGCTAAGAGAGTCATCATATTATCTATACAACGAACATTGCTCGTCTACACTTATAGCCTATTTTCAAGATGAAACAAATCAAGCAATGTCTGTTGATATTATACGTATCTGCGATCTGTGAGAATAATGGTAGGTATATTGCAGCGTATTGTCCATTGCACATCCTTTACTCTTCGGAAATATCTAAACAATATAAAAACAGCATTGAATCTACGTTTTAGATCTCGCGCCGTCTTATTCGCGCATGTGCAGTGCGCCTTCTTACGATCTGACGCGAGTTTAAAAGTTTTTAGCTATTCAAAAAAAAGTGCGCAACGCCGCTAAATATGTTTTCAATTCAAAAATAGTTTTTGAAATTACTTAGTTTTGATATTAGTTACAGTAAGTTAACGCAGTGGACGATATAGATTTCTTGCCAGAAACACATCTAGACTATTACCTTTTTAGAAATATAAATCACATGTTTCCAGTCTGAAAGTGAGTTCTAAAATTATGACGTTGTGCGGGCGGCCTTACGCAGGCAGAAACATTTAAGAAAGTGGCAATCCATACGAGTCATTGTAGTATCTGTTCTACTACATATACTGAGTTATTAATTATTCAACTGAGGTTCGTATTACTAGTTCACTCTCAATTTCTATCTCAAGTAACTAATCACACAAGGTCCACTCCAGTCGTTTCGCAAGAGTTTCTAGTTTTACTCTTGATAGCGGTCTATCAATACGAGGTAGTGGTCGATAAGATCGTCTACGCAAAAGTGACGTTACGACTAGTGTGTATGTTCAAGCACTGGTGGCAATATACGCTATGTCAATCACCGCGTGGCAATTTTGTTATAAAATATTACATGTTGTGAAACTTCAGAAAATAAAAAATACTTCAATAAACTGCCATTAAATTTTCTTTAAAACTTCATTACCTATATTACTGAATTTTTATGACGGAGTTTGACAAATTTCAAACAAAACCTGAAAATTTTTAAAGACTGTTTTTTTCTTTATTGTCTATAATCGAGTGAAGAACAACTATCATGTTTTGACTACATTCAATGTTTTTTTGTAGAATAGAGCAATTTATATTTGACGGTTTCAAATTGAAACAAAAATAGGCAATTTCGTATATATAAGCTTAATGCCAATATTACTGCTTTAGTAAAATCCCCGACGAAGCTAGAAGCTACGAGCTACGAAGAATGCAACAAGTTTTTGGTTAGTTCCTTGAAATTAGCGAGAATGCACATTATGTTGGCAGGAATAGCTAAGGCAATGTGTGTGCATGTGCGTGTGTGCGTGTGCGTGTGCGTGAGCGTGCGTGTGTGTGTATGTGTGTGTGTGTGTGTGTGTGTGTTTGTGTGTGTAATACATTTGTAATGTTTACCTCAAGAAGGAGTACCCAAGGAGGGTACTTGTACAACGTCATTTGTTTAAACCGATCCGTCACTGGCACTTAGACTTGGTGTTATAGAGTAATTTATTAATAAAAATACCGTAATGAAACTGAGTTAAAACACATTTTAGCCGTAAGCAAGAAAAGCATTATTTTATTATAAAAAAAACGTTATGAAGGTAAGTATTGATATTGGCTTATTCATATTAAATTAATTAATACTAATATTTGTGTAATTCCTTTTTGTTGACTTTATTCGCCGATGGTTATCTGCAAAAAAATTAAGATTAAACAACTGTTTTTAAATCGTTTTAAATTCATAAAATTAAAAGTATTGAACTATGCTATCTAAGGTGACAAACAAGTTTTGGCAACATCGAGAGAAAAGATGGCAAGTTTTTTCATAATTATTCAATTTCGTGTTAATTCTGAGTCAAATTGGTTTATTCGGGTGGGAATTAGATTAATTTTGTTCAGTAAAAGTGCACAAATGATAAAAAAATTAGCGTATCGTGTATTTCCTCGTTGCCGCCGAATCTCACTATATGAGCTATAATAAGCACTAATAAGGACACCGCTTTACTCAAGACCCGATAACGCAAATGCCAAAAACTAGAGAACAAAAGGTGACAAACGTTGTAATTTCCTAGCTATGAATATGTTTTTTTTATACGCACCTTCTACTGACTATAACTAAAACAACTTCGCAAAAGAATTATCTAAATTGGTTCAAGGATTTAGGCGTAATGCGATGATCAAGAGAAATAGGGATCCGTATTAATATATGTAAAATATACAAAGATTTTGGTGATTTATATTATAAATGTTTGAAACAGAACAACATTTTAGTAAATAATTCACCCGTACGAGCTTCAAAGGTGTTTGTATAACGTTTTGTCCCCAACAGCCAATTTCATTTTGCTTGACATAACTGTGCTATGGATATTGTATGGATATAATGAACCTAAGTGTAATTGAGATAGACTTGTCATTTATTTTGAGATTTTAATGTTATGAAGCGCTCAAAATATTTTTGGTATTAAGAGTGTAAAAAGACTACTTGTAAATAAAATTTAAGCCGCATATGATAGAACTAGTTAAGCAAAAACAAAAAACCACGCATAGTGACAGATGAAAATTAAGCCTATATTATGCTAATTCCGCGTAAGCAGTGTAATTGTTGTGGCAAACAATCCGCTAAATGACACAGAATGTGACAAGACTAACATATGTTCCAACTGCCCACCAGCGTAAATAGATCACGAATAAAGGCAGACCTCGGGTAACAATATAAATTGTCACGTCCTTCGCATGTGACAATCCTACATAAAGTTCCCAGCTCCCACCACCGCGTCCAGGGGGTTGATTCCGTACCTTTTTAGTGATGATCACTGGCTAAAGCGTACGTAAAATAGCTGTCAAATGACGTGTTTTATATTTGCTATCTCTAGTGACCAACAGAAAATACAATGGAGATAGCAAATACGAATATTTATTACAATTATGTACCTCCGAATTACGAAATACTTCAAAAAGTCCGTTACTTAATAGCAAATAAATTGTTTACTATTCAAAAAACGTAAAAACGTTTTTGGAGCCGGTAAAGAAATATGATTAAGAAAGTGAATCTAGCAGTTGTCATCACCTTAACTTAAGTCGAAATAAACAGAGAAATATTTATAAAGCCTGTCTACCTAGATTAAATGTCTTTGTGTAAACGGTCAACTGTCGGAAATTTATTGCTCTCATAGCAAGTGCCGAACAAAGGGACCAGGTTGATGTTTCAGTGGTTCTACAATTGTGCACTGTGAAACTAATGGCCGATCTATACCAGGTACGCTGTTTTCGTTTATGATTTAAATTTTTGCTAAGGTTATGTGATGCTTAAAAATATGTTTGTAAATATCCCTACTAAGATTTAAATGTGTAATGTGTGTATACTTTTCCTATCTCTCACTTTGAAATTTAAACGAATGAAACTATTTTAAGAATGTTATTTGAGTAAGGTATATAAAAAGGCCTATGTCCAGCAGCGGACGCCCTCCGGCTGATAATGATATAAAAAAGAAATCCTTGGTTGTTACATCACGCTGTTAGATCAATTTTGCTAATTCTTTTGTGTTGTGCTATTACGAGTAAGTAATTAATAGGTGAAGGTACATTATAAAAAAGAAAATTAGTATCTATAGTTGGGGCTGAATTATGCAGAAAATGCATTATGCAGATGATGCTGTACTTTTGGGCTCTATATTATCTGAACTACAAACACTGGTCACAGTTGTGGAAGCTGCTTGTAAAGAAAAAGGCTTACGTTTGAATGCGTTGAAAACCAAAGTAATTGTGTTTGGAAAAGACGTAGCCAGAATGGATGTAAGAATTTTAGTTTAAGAAGTAATGCTGGAAAAAGTGAATAAAATTGTAAATTAAATTTATTTCAAGGCGAAATTTTGAGTCAAGGTGCTAGACTCGCTTTGCATATATTTGTCCTCATCCGAACATTGTTTTATGGATGCGAGGTTTGGTATGTCAGAAAAAGTATGAGAGTAGAATAAATGCGGTCTAAATAAGAGCGCTACAAAAATTCTTTGGTGTAAAGCTCGCTGGCCGTATCCGTAACTGTGAGAACACGGAAAGAGTGGGATTTATAGAAAGTGTTGGCACTAAAATAAAAAAGGGCATGCTCCGCTGGTTTAGTCATATGGAAAGATATACAATGTAGATGTGTATGGATGTAAGTACCCGGGGAAACGTAGGTTGACGAGACGAGTGCGAGATGCTCTCCTTGCTATTAGTTTAGGATCTGATGATGGAATTTTAGGTGAATCGAAATTAAATTTTGTGTACTTAACATAGTCGATTTTACAAAGGTTTATATTCCTTTAAGTTAAACTTACTTCAATTTTAAAAAAATATAAAAATAAGTTAACAAAAGACAGCCCGCAGCAGAAGGGTTAAAAATCAAGTTTGACGAAATTGTTCAGAAGCAACTATTTCGGGGCATACTTATATTTAATTGGGCAGGAACTAGTAGAAAATACTCTTTAATCCTCAATTAGGGAAAGGCTCATCCGTCTTATAAAGGTTTTACTCAAAGATTTAAATAGAATTAGTTGGATAACATTGTTTGTGTCACTAATACTATTTAAAATACCCTTTATCCGACTTCCTGACATGGATACACTCGGGAACTATAGATTTATTTTCTCTTTTATAAAACGCTAGCTATTTGCCCGGGACTTTATCAGCGTAGGAAAGTAACGAATTTAATGTAAATTTGTTTTTATTATAATACACTTAGATTTAAAGCTACATGCTTATCAAGTTTCTTTAAAATTGGTTCAGTGGTGTAGCTGTGAAAGAGCAACAAAGAACTCTTGTATTAAAATATATTGTTAAGTATGGATGTGTGCGTGTAAATTATATCCTAATAGTAACTAGAATGAGTTACTGCCAAAACTCCTTACGCCCTGTTTTTGGTTTTGATCTTATTTTTATTTATTTATTCCTAATGAATTTTATTTATTTATCGCCTCTGTGGTCTAGCGGTTCAATTATTGGACTTGACTGCATGAGGTCCCGGGTTCGAATCCCGGGTCGGGCAACAAAAAGAAAATTGGATTTTCCAATTTTCTAATAAAAAAAATGTTGCTCGGGATAGGATATTTGCCCGGTTGGCGATTGGCTTGCCACTTATCACATTATGGGACTTAGTATCTTCGGCTAGTCGTGGTTACCCTGGTTGTGCCTCTGCCTACCTCTTCGGGGATATGGGCGTGAAGATACTTTTTTCTATTCCTAACGAGAACTAGAATTCACGTCATTTGTTGTCCCTGTTTCGATTGAGTTTAATTTGAAAATAGGGTTGTTCATATCTAAATAATGTTTTAGTAAAGTTGATCACCTTGGGATATTTCATATATTTAGTTAAAGATGAAAAGGTAGAATATATCAAAGTCAGAACCCTAACTCAGATGTTGATTTATGTTTTCAGTTGTTTGACTAACATCAAACCTATTTCAGATTATTCGATAAATATTAAGTATTTTTATTGTAATTAGACAATTGGATAATGTTACTGATTATCTTATTTCCGAAAAGTAACACAATAGTAATCGCCTCTGTGGTTTAGCGGTTCAGGTGTAGGACTTGACTGCATGAAGTCCTAGGTTCGAATCCCGGGTAGGGTAATAAAAAAAATTGAGTTTTTCCAATTTTCTAGTAAAAAAAATGTTGTTCGGGATAGGATATGTGCCCGGTTGCCGATAGGCTTGCCATCTATCACATCTGGCACTTAGTATCTTCAGCTAATCGTGGGTGCTCTGGTTGCGCCTCTGCCAACCCCTTAGGGGATACTGGCGTTAAGATACTAACACAATAGTTTGCTGTGACTAATACTGCGAACACGCAGTCGCAGAAGTCCCCAACCTAAGATTTGATGAGCCTTGAAACATAAATGAGTCGGTTTAAAAGTTTAATAAAACAATGCAGTGACTGTAGCTAGGTTTAAAAAAAATCAACGTCGTTGTCAAAATAGATGTTAAGAAGACAACCAACCGACATAAGTTAACCAATCTATATTCTATATATAACCATACCATACCTAGGCAAGTTGAGACAAAAAGTGAAGTATTTATCCTATCAACTAGAAATCAGCTTGTTTTGCATTATTAGTAAACAAGCACAAGCCTCTTCAGATGGTAAAATACAACTGAAGCCTATACACAACATAATATGCTATACGGGGTATCAAGGCTCAAGCATGATGTTAACTATTCTCGACTCTGACGTACTACCTGCTAAGGCGGCAGTTTTTTCAGTGAAAGGTCAGCGAATACGCACACAGCTCTTCTGATGGTAACAGATAACCATGTTTTATAGATGTTACAGGCAGAGGCGTCCATAGAGATTGTGAGAAGTTGTGAGAAGGTAGACAGAAATTCTAGCTAAAAATACTTACCAATTCTAATTTAGTTTTGCGTCGTACCTTAATCACAAAAAGTCTTTTGCTTATAGATAATAATAGAAATTAGGAAAACGATTTGTAAGACCAACAAGAATATAATCTAAACTAGTGATTCATCATCGAAAGATAAGGTACCAAAAACGGGCACATGTTCAACTAAACACATTTCATCAAAACTGCATTTACAGTTCACTTTTAATAGTAACTAAAGTGTTTATCTAATTAAGACAGATAAAATACATTACAACTAAGTCTCAACACTTCTCTTTTTTTAAACTTAACAAAGGACAAACAATTATTATTTTGATTTTTAAATGAAGTTTATCAGCAGTAGATATTGCCAACTCATTAAATCCCAGTCCCTGTGATCGATTGCAAAGGTCATAAGTATGACTATTTTAATAGCGTGTCAGGAACTTTATTTTAAGCTTTAAAGACTTTAAGCCTTTTAATTCTTGGTTATTTTCAAATAAAATAGGTTGACTATTATATCAATAAAAAAATGTTAAGGTCAACACATTCTTTTGCTGCAAAATTTAATTGAAAAGTCGCTTATTGCAGTGTAAGTGACTACCTAACCCCATATTTTGATTCTACCAATATTTAGAATATTAAATATTAAATATTAATATTTAATAAATATTATTATTTATTAATATTAAATATTAATATTTAGAACAGCAAAATCAAGAGCTGCCTTTTTGCAAGTCACACACACAAAAAAAATGTGTGCGCGCATTCTCTCACTCACAAATCATATTTTTCATTTATATGACATGTAAAATTACACGAACATAAATAAAACTGAGGCTAGTTTATGCTTTTCCTTACGGTTATACAAACAGTGCCACGAAACAAGTACCCGAATGTTTCATAGATGTCGTGATTATTAATTATGTTAGTTTATGATAAAATAAGTTTAAATAGAATGATATGTATTTGGAATTATACTGCTCACGCAATCAAGGAACGCAATGCCTAAATGCCTGTACCTATATAGTGCACGCCACTGGTAACGGGTGCGTCGCTATCCTATGGCCGGGATATTAGGCCTATTGTACAAATTTACCGGCTACCCAACCTGTCATGTTCAAAGTGTGTATGGTGGCAGGAATAGATAAGACGCTGGATCCCTATCCAGGCAAGTCGCCGTACAGCGCTTTACTACCAGTGATGCTCTATTCTACACAAAAGCCAAACAATCACTGGGAAAATCTTATACAAAACGTAGTTAATGTAGCCTTAAAAGTGCGTATAATGTTTCAGTTTACCTCCAACATTATCAAGCATCACAAGGCTCCTATATAACATACACTGTTTTAGCCAGTAAAAGCAGTAATTTGTTTACATAATTATCTTCGCATGACGGGTAATGGGATGTTGTTATTACTATGCATACTGTACTTGTGCTGAACTCTTCATTCAACCGCAAATTGCATGTTACTGTTCAAACTTGAATTTAGGTATAGTTAATCAACGTTTTCCGAGTAATAGATTAAACGTCTGTAGAAATATCATTTACAAATTAAGTTGACATTACTAGATGTGTTTTGTCTCTTGTACTCGTACTTTCGATGAAAGAGTACAGTGATAACTTAAATTTATCTTAGTACGAGCTCAGCAAAATTACTGCTATTTTTTTATTTTAGCGCTATACGAATTTACTTCAAATTTTATGACATTAGTGTGAATGGAAAATAAATGAGACTTTCATGATTGTGCTATGTGTCACAACTTCTCCACACCTGATTAGCTTCCACCACATTCATATTCTCTTGTCACACAAACACCCCGGAGGTACTGTTGACACTACCTTCGGATAGTAACTAAGCGATTGTCATGGAATGCCAATTTATGTATCCCCGGTACCTAAATCCGTCCGTATACATTACTTTATTTACCTTTATCAGTTAAAATTATACATAACGATAGTAGTATGGTATTTATAGGATAATCCTTTTGAAGAAAATGAATGAAATATAAAAAAATATAATAGTGATATCATATAAAAGTAAATTGTTTGCTATGACTCAAGCACAATCATTACTACTAATTTTAAAAAGATTGATCAACGAAATTTTACTAAATCCTTCATAGCTTGAAATATAGTTTACGTAACATTATATTATTAAAAATTATTGTGAGTTGTTTATATTTTTCTGTTTAGACGGTGAAATAGTTAGAAAATATACAACAATATCCTTGTTCCAAAGTTACTCGAATATTACTAGCTAGAGCTGCAAAAGTTAAATTTCCATTAAATATTTAGGCAGCTGAAAAATTCCCTGATTAATTAGTATGCGTCTTAATAATAACAGCATATTATAATCGTGTATTGGTGTTTTAACAATCTCTTCTAAGCCAATGCGATATATTCAATAAATGCAAATACTGAATATTCAGCATATTAAGTCGTAATATATGTACTCAAAGACAAGAGCACAATATATTACTTGTGAGATTAGTCAAAGAGATTACAATTACTTTGTTATAACATTAGTCAAAACATAATAAGCATTGCCAAACAAAGACAATATTCTCATGATTTATGCAATTGATTATGGTTCGTATGTATTTGTAGCATAATTTGATTTGTATATAATACTTCTAGTATATGTAAGGTATAATAAAATACAAACATTTGATCGCTTAAGTTCTATCACCACGTAAGTCGTTTTCAGCAAACTTTTTAAGTGAAATAAAAAAAGATGTTTAATTTTATAAATACACAACTAAACTAGCAGTTTTTTTTAATGTTTTATTGGCTCTGGTCTCTCCCTACCTTTTCAGGGTTATGGGCGTGAAGATACTTACAGAAGCAATAGCTATACGTAATGACGTATTGTTTGTTATTTATAATTATGTAAAATTTTGTAAAAATAAACTTTTTACAATATTATTTACTAGCTGCTACCTGCGGCTTCGCCCGCGTTTTCACAGAAACCCGGTGTGCTATCGGGATCAAAAATAGCCTATATGTTAATCCAGGTCACAATCTATATGTCTTCCAAATTTCAGACAAATCCGTTCAGCCATTCGAGCGTGAAAGAGTAACAAACATCCATACATACATACTTACAAACTTTCGCATTTATAATATTATTAGGATAGATGTCAATGAAACTTAAAAGATATCAATGACATTCTTATTTTAGTAAATATCAACACAATACATATAAAAATTAATTAAAATGCTGACGAATATTGGATTCCATAAAAAATATAAAAATAATGGTGCTAGGCCATCTCTACTGAAAATACGTTCATTAAGTTCATTTGTCATATTTTAAAGACATGTTTTTTTTTAAATCACATGAATATTTTACATACATACAGGTCAATATATAAAATATAATTTTGTCGTGTACTCTTATTGGTATTCAGTAAACTAGAGCATATTGTTTCCATGTTTGTGTACACAGATTTTGTCATACTAAAAAAGTACGTTATGTATAATTTAATTGCCTATTTTTCAAACCTATTAATCCTGTTTACTTTTTATTCCAGACATAAGTTACTTTACCTTAAAAATATTCAACCAGCAACATATACAATTTCGACCATAATATACGATCATATAAATACATTTCCCGCGTCATTGTAGGTAAAATTACTTTAGATTTCAGGGACAAGAGGCGTAGGGCTTAACAGAGATTTATTGTTGAGAAGGGACAACAATATGCCGTGGACTGCGAATAAGGGATAGTGTATGAAAGGCCATTAGGAAAGGACATTTTGTGTGAAATGAGTTGATGACACACAGTTGGTTATATTACATTGTTATATAATTTTATTATTTGTTACATATTTTTATATTATTGTCACACGAGGGACTAAACCAATGATGAGAAATACGTCGTTGGTGGAGTGGCTAGCGTGCACGCCTAACTACACCGACCAACCGCGAGGCTCGGGTTCGATGCCCGACGGGGGCGGACATTTGTATGATGAGCATATAAGTGACTGCATTAGCGGGTCTGGGTGTTTATTAAATTTATTTCGGTATCTATTTAAGTATTTCTATGTACTTGTTGGTATCGTTGACTAACACCCATAACACATACATATAATTTCATATTTTTAAAGAAAGAAACACTTGTACTGATTTACTTATCACTTACAATTTATTACTTTGTAATTAGTAGCCTACCGGTTTCGCTTATACAGCATCATCAGGGCTAAAATTTAAACTACTCAACAATATTATTTTTGATGTGTAACTATAAATTCATTTATAATGGGTGGATACAAAGAACTTTGATACGTTATACAACGGAGTTGCCCGCTATATATTATTTCACCACTAAATGGTGAAAAAAGTACCACTGTAGAAAATATTAAAAAACATGTCAATTAAACTTACATTTTTTTACATATGTAAAACTTAATTATTTATGCTAAAATCAATTATATAAAAGAAAAAAAAATATATTATAAATGCCCAAGTCAAAATTAGAAACTAAATAATAATATACAATAAAACATTCATGTCATAATAAAAATAAGTAAATTAATTATTTAAAGTTAAATTATTATATTAAAAATTAAATTATTTTATATAAGAAAAATATCCTACACTAAAATAAATTAAAATAAAAGGTAAAAGGTATGTCAATTTGAAATGAGCAGTAAGCAGTCAACACAATAATAATAATAATACTGTATTATTAGATTAAAATAGTAGAAAACATTTAAAAGGGATGATGTATTAAGTTCAATCTGATCATTTAATAATTTTGGATTGTTTTTTCTTTTATTAATTTCTAAGGCTTCTAAAGCGCTTAGCCTCCTACCCTTATTACAGTAATGTAAGACCGAAAATTTTTTTGTTGGATTGAAAGTATGACCTTCGTCCCTCAGATATTTACCAAATGTAGATTCCCCTTTACCGGAACGCCAAGTTCCCATGTGTTCTTTAACTCTTATTGAAAATGACCTTCCAGTTTGTCCAACATACTCAGCCTTACATTCCTCACATTCCAATCTATATACACCACTATGCGCCATTTTTGATGTCTTTGTTTTGTTATTGAAGAGAAGGTGTTTTAAAGATCCAGACGTATAAAATACCGGATTACAATCTTTTATCATCCTGGCAGCCTTGTAGGATATGTTACCCAGTAAAGCCAGTCTGGCATACCTTTTATTATCACCAGAGGTCTTTTGAATGATAAAAAATCCGCATATTTGTGACTTTTTGTGTTTATGTTATTGTAAATGAATTTATAGTTACACATCAAAAATAATATTGTTGAGTAGTTTAAGTTTTAGCCCTGATGATGCTGTACAAGCGAAATCGGTAGGCTACTAATTACAAAGTGATAAATTATAAGTGATAAGTAAAATAGTACAAGCGTTTCTTTCTTTAAAAATATGAATATTTGGAAGTTTTACCAAGCGCCGACGATGAAAAATATCAAATACATATAATTTGCTTACTTTGGGGTTCGAATCAATTCGTGTAACTTGTCCAGGAATATTTATTTATTTACATAGACACAAATGGTTTTAGTGGTGCGTTACCAACTTAATACTAGAATATTAGACTTTTTTCGTGAGTGCTTGTGTATATGGGACACCTTACCCTCTTAAACATGACAACGAACTAATGACAAGTAATGATCTCATGGCGAAATATACACCAAGCTTGACGGTCACATAAAAGCGGTCAGTACAATGTCATGGTGTTAACGGTCATAAACGTACACTTTACTAGATACTTGGCTGGAAAACACTTAACCATATTCTTTGACAGTAGGCTAAGTGTGTTTCTTCGTACAAATTTACGTACCACGTGTGATTCTTTTATTTAATTAGTTAACATCCTTAACTAGCTTTTGTGTGCAATTAAATTACAAATGAAATATGGAAACAATATACAAACGTTTAAAACGACACACTCACTGAAACGAGTACGACGAGGACTTAGCCTAACTACACTGACTAAAAGCGAGGCTCGGTATCGATTCCCGACGGGGCAGGCATTTTTCGACCGTTTTATTTATGTGATGAACATTTGAATGTCTGCATTTCCGGGTCTGGGTGTTTATTAAATTTATTCTGGTATCTATTGAAGTATTTCTATGTATCAGAATCATTAACTAACACCCATAACACAAGCATATAATTAGATTCAAATTGTGTAATTTGTCCAGGTATATTTATTAGTACAGAATTTGCTTATATAGAAAGAAATTAGTTGAGCCCAGTTAAACTGCAAAAACTGATTCCAACTATTTTATTGGGTACCACGTAGCAATTTGATCACTATTTTCTAGAAAAATAACAAATGATACTGAAATTATTCCACATAAATTTTATTAACACCCTGCTAGTCATTTTTGAAAAACACTTTATAATGCATATTTTTTTATTTATTTTGACGACCTCATTATTGATGAGTTCGGATAATCTTTGATTGTCGAATCATGATAAAAAAAATATGTGACCACCTTGGAATGACCTATCTTTCTACTACTACTACTACATTAAAGTCAAATTGAGTACATCCTTTTTTGCAGTCGGTTAAATAGCCTATGTCACTCTCCAGACTCTAGATAGATAAATAGTATATTTCGACGCAATGAGTACATTTACTATAACATCACCCCGATACAATATGAAAGGCAAACACTCTTTAGCATTTATACTAAACTACTAAACAATTCAAATAGTATGGACTATATAGTTACTTGGATAAAACAGAAGCATTTTGAACTCGATAATATAGAAATGGAGTAATAAAGCAAATAAAAGGGTGTAACTAAAAGAAAAGGCTGTTTATAAGCAAATCGCAATTCACACTCTTCAATATTGGCATTCACTGGAGAACCTTTGTACTCAACAAACAGCACTTGTACTTTTCCACAACATAATGTGTTTTTGGAAAATTGTTTATGTAAATCGTTTTTATTTTCGTTTTTCGTTTATATTTTTACGAATTTAATTAAAAAGCCACGATGTAAAATGCTCGGTGGCCGCTTACTCTGGACCGTTAGTGGAAGTGTAAATGGAAAATTTTAGGTCAGATCGAAAGGGCCACTCATCGGGTTGATGCATACAGAAAAACGTTTGAGTTAAAAACTCGTTTTCGGGTTAACATGTATAACATCAAATTTCATTTATTCTTTGCCATGATTTTACAAATGTATGACTAAAAGGTTTTAACATTTATGATCTCTAAAATACAGATCGCTTACATTCAGCCAACAAAATTATTGTCTTGTGGGGTTACTTAAAATAATAAGGATATTGAATAAATTTAAGCGTTCACTGAGCTGAGCATCAAGAGGTCTGCCTCAGCCGTTCCTGCCGCCATAATTACTCTGTCATGTTCCGACCCTGGGGTTAGGGTAACCAGCAGACTGGCACTATTGGCCTAACATCCCAGCCACAGGACATCAACCCAACATCAATGTCTATGGTGTCTACAAGTCATGATTATTTTTTACCATAAATAGAACAGAGTGCATGTTCGCTGACCTCTCACAAAAAATAATTTAGCATCTAGCGATCCGGTGTTGGACTTAACTTTTCGAAATCCCTCGTTCAATTCCCGGGTAGATCATTAAAAATAAAATACGTTTTTTATTTAAAAAAAACTGCATTGCCTGAGATTAGGTGTGTCCCCGATTAGCGATAGGTTTGGATTACGGGAGTTAGTGTTAGGACTTATAGGCATTTAATTATTTTCAGAGTTTCTTTCACGTTTTATACATTTTAAACAGTATTTTTATTATTTTAATTATAGTTAATATTTTTTTTGTGATTCTGCTTCAATCATAAGTAAACAATAAGTGCACTGAATAACATTTTAATGCTGTAAATCGTTTAGTCAAAATCTACTTACTGACAATAAGCACTAGCATAATATGCTTGATATGTATGATAAGCGTCCTCCTCCCTGGCAATAAAAAACTACATAATAAAAATATTGTCTTTATGTGGCTTCTATCCTTCTAGTCGTCGTACTTTCTATAGTGTTTTTTTTTATTTTTAAGCCAACGTGTTTCAATGTTTAAGTTTCTCTATGTGATACTAGCTGTCCCGGCGAACTTATTCCACCCTTCAGTTTGTATGAAAAAAAGTAAAATGTTGTTTTGCTAGTTAACTCTCAGTTTTTCCCTTTTTCTTATTTTTGAACTTTCTCAGGATTTGAACGAAAAATTCAAAACCAATATTAGCCTAATTGGTTCAGCCATTTTCGAGTTTTAGACTAACGAACAGCAATAAATTGATTTTTTTATCTAAATATAAATAAATTACGCGTCACATTGTTTGCCCACGATGGTCTCGAAAACTACTTAACCGATTTCAATCGAATTTACACACCGTGTGCAGTTTGATCCAGCTTAAAAGATAGGATAGCTTACATCTCAAGTTATGTTAAAAAAATAGCATCCGAGCGAAGAAGGAACAAGCATTGTATTTTTATAAGAAGAAGATGACAGCGAACAAGCAAGACTCCAAGATGGAAATATGACGACTTCATATAATTGAAAAAATAGAAACTACTGAAATAATTTGGAGAGAAAAAATTATAATATAACCTTATTATTTACTGAAATTAATATGCATTCTATGTTTAAATTTGTTATACAGGTGCTAAATGTTGGTAAAGTAAATATTTATCACCAAAATTGATACAAGTTAATTCAAAGATATAAATTGTTTCGGGACAGAGTAAAGAT
>NJDC01007983.1:9409-19640 GCA_002245475.1 Calephelis virginiensis | reverse complement strand
GTAGAGTTTCGCAGCGATTTGCCCGGATTGGTACCACCGCCTCACTTATTTCTGATACCATAACGTCCAATGCTTGCCGTTGACGTGTTTCGGTTCCCAGGGTAAGGTAGGCCGGTTAACTTACTTTTGATCGAGGCCTAACATCCCGACCTCAGGTTGGTAATGCACCACCACCACCTTTGGTGTCTCTAGGCGGCATGAATTTCTTACCATCAGGAAATCCGTCTGCCTGTTTGCCTTCCAATATCATAAAAAACAGCTGTTTAGACGTTTTATAGAAAAGCGCGAGATCAAATATATTTTACATCTAGAGAGAAACGGGTTTCTCATCATCAAGCACACACGTCTTCCACGTGTGTGCTTGTTTTTGCTGTCTTATATCATGACTGAGCATTACTGACAAATTCTGGGACAGGAAACTAAAAAAAGGTTTTAATTATAGGAACGTAACAATCGAAACTGCTCTAACTATTTTACAGTATCTTCACGCCCATACCCCTGCAGAGGTAGGCAGAGGTACAACCAAGGCACCAACGACTAGCCGAAGAAACTAAGTCCCAGAATGTGATAGGTGGCAAGCCTATCGCCAACCGGGCATATTTCCAATCCTGACCAACATTTTTAGAAAATTGGAAAAATCCAATTTTCTTTATGTTGGCCGACCCGGGATTCGAACCCAGGACCTCATGCTGTCAAGTCTAACACCCGGACCGCTAGACCACAGAGGCGACTATTAACTATTTTAATTGCAAAATAAAAGCAGTTGAGTACAAGTGGACCGCGCCCATGAAGGATTCCGGAGCAGCAACCATCATAATAATATTATGACCATGTAACCATCATAACGAGAACTATATATTATATAGTTCTGCTCATTTATTTCAAAATCTTTTCTCAGCAGTTGCAGTTTACGTAGCTTAAATTCGCGCGGATTCAGAATGTTTATTTTTTTTGAATAGCTAATTTGTTGCTCACCGCGAGGTTTTTAAATGATCACTGGGCTTTATCAGAACTTATGCCATGGTAACGTATGATGTCGTCGCTAAACGGTTGCGCGTTTCTAAACTACATAGCGCCACCTCTTAAGAGTGACTTCTTAAGAGTAATAAAAATTTAAGAATTGGTGTTACAGTACCTATTAAAAAACGACTAACTACTTACATTTCTTTCAAACTAATTTATGGTTCGAATTTTACATGGTTAAGTACTACATGTATACTATTGAGTTTTATCGTTCTATTTCATACAGAAAATCTGTGGTGTAACGCTCGCGGATCACATTCGTAACAGTAAGAACCGAGAAAGAGTGGGATTGAAAGACAGTGTTAGTGTTAAAATGCGAAAGGCATGCTCTGCTGGTTCGGTCATGTGGAAAGAATGACAGATGAAAGATTGACAAAGCAGATATGCATTGCGAATGTGGATGGATGTAGGTACCCGGGGACACCAAGGTTGACATTCCACGATCAGATCAATCGGATATTATCCGAGAGTGGTGTCAAGAGTCTCCAAAACCGTCATGTTTGTATGAAAAGGGTAAGGAATGTGAAGGAAGCCAGACAGGTGTGTCAGGATCGTGAGGTCTGACACACGATACTCTCTGCCTACCCCGTAAGGGACTTGGCGTGAACATATATATGTATTATATTAGAAGTTACAAGGGACACACATTTTAACATTTTATTATTCAGTTGAAACAAAAAATAGTGGAAACCTCAATATAATTTCTGAAGACCAAGCCACAGATACCCCATATTTGTGGATTTAACACAAAAAAGGCTTTGAGTTTTAGTTTTGAGTATGGCGAGCCCTTAAAAGGTATTATCGTTTTACTATATTCGTGTGAAAATCTTAATTTGGTTCACAGAATTCATCTACTTACCAAGTTTCAACCCAATGGCTTTTATAGTTTAGGAAAAAAGTGTCTGTGACATACGGACGTACAGACAGACTGACATGACAAATTTATGAGGGTTCAGTTTTTGGCCCTTGTCAAAGGAACGGCAATTAAAATATAGTTAATAACACAACTTTAAATATTTAATCACCTCATTTGTCAAGAGCTACCGATTTGTATGTGTTTTAATTTTACAGTAAAGTGCATTCATTTCATAATCTTGTATTTTAATTATCTTTTCATATATATGTTATAGACAGTGAACATGCAGACTGCTCTCCTAATGATGATAAACAACTAATGTTTTTCTGTGTTTTTGTAAAAGTTGGTCAAAATACTTACTAGGTTTAGAAATGGAGCAGCCGAATGTTAGGCTTGACATACATGTTTTTTTTGTTTTTTTGATATTGTTACGACCGATTATAAGTATATTTAGTTTATGCTTTTATTCCTCTAAAGAGAATCGTTTGTTGATTTATGATTTTTTAAATAAAAAAAAAAGTTTTTTTTAATTAATTTTACATTTAAAGTATTAAAATATATGTATATTGTTGTTAAGAAATTTATTTTATTAGTTAATAATCATAATATTATAATCGAACAAGCTTACGAGTATCAAAAGGTTGAGAGATTCCGGAGTAATCTGCATCAACTCCTTCTTCGTCCTCATCATCTTCATTCAATTCAACCATTCAATCCCACCTGAATTCCTGAGAGTGATCAGCTGCTTGTTTAAAAGCTTAGCTCATACCGGATCAGCATGCACTACATTTTCACACTGCTGCCTGCTGCCTGCTGCCTAGTACCCGCAGGAGCGGGTGGTGGCCAGAGAAGTATACCGACTTGGCAGCTACCGCCGGTTCAGGGTCCTCGGGTCCAGAACTGCACTCCAAACAGGCAATTTTTTTGTTATATTATTGTTACATCTTAGACATTTTTTATTCACTATTACGGGTAGAAGCAGTTAGGTACAGTGAATGAAACACAACCTGTCGCAAAACGGTACAGATGACGTACCTAAAATATATTATGTAAATCGTTTAATAAATACATCGACCACACATAAATGAAACCCAATTGAGTGATTATTTAACAATTTAAGTTTAAAATTCGATATCAGCAATGATAACTCATTATTTGCAATTGTCAAACTAGAAGGATGTTAAATTATTACAAAAGTGAAATTACAAGTAATTTATATACCTACATTTTCTCCGGTGACAATAATTTAAATTCAAATGCTAGAAATTTGCAAATAGCCATCTTCAATATTATGAAACACGCAAACAACTGTATCATCACGCCAAATCCCATATATGATAGGGAGAGAGTTCTTAGTGTCACGATCCTTGCAGATTTGACTGGCTTCCTCCTGAAAAATGCTCCCCGGATCTTGATAAAACTTCAACCAGATTGATCAAAAAGTGATAACTTTCAGCTTTAATGAAATATACTAATGAAATTTTGGACATTAAATCTTGTAGTACTTTCTATCCTTAAAACATAGGTATATTTTAAGAATAATATAGTATAATATATATATGTCGGAGAAGGGTTATTCTTTTAGACTTAGTGGGCGTCATCAGGGTAAAATGCGAGCACAAAACACAATTAACACTTTTTACAGTATTTTAATTTAAATTTCACAAAATAAGGAAAAACAAAGTTGAGACCGAGCAGCGGGTTTAAGACACCGATCCGACTTTGATCACACAATATACTTTCAAGGATCCAACTCGATCCGTCTACTTCGATTCAACCCAAATCAACCAACTGTAAACAACTGAAAACTGAACCACACATTCTAATAAAAATCAAGATAGAGCCTCGACCCCGCTCGAGGCACGTACTCTGCTCTGATTGGTCGTATGAGCTAGGCTCTTATTAGCCGTTACATGATTTACTGTTTTCATAAATTTAATTACAATAATAAGGTTTTACATTGACAGAACAATATTTACAGATCAAATAAAATTAAGGTAAGAAGTTAGAAAAGATTTAAAATGTAAACGAACAGTAACGCATGCAACCAACAATCAACTCAATTAATAGCTTTCTCCAACATATATATATATTATAATAATAATATAGTAGGTAGAAGAAATTCTTCATACTACGAAACTTTGCAAGGGTAAGTACGACTCGCACTTAGATTAATTATTAACTAACAACAACTATACTAAACAGTAGTAGTAATTTATTTCATTGGTGAAAACCATATCAGATACGGTTTTCAGGTTGTGAAAATTATTTCATTAACACTTAGCGTAATATGAGCCTTTAGTTAAGGTTTTAAGTTTGAATTTTTATTGACATGCGTAAATTTTAGTCTTTTCTACACGTCATCTTAAGATTCAAGTTAGTCTGCTGACCGTAGCAGGTACTATTATTTTGTCGTGGACTTGAAACCCAGGATCTAGCGATTCAAGTCAATATACAGACTTAGATATTTTATAAAAGCTAAAATTTACACAACATAAGCGATACAGTATTTTAATAGTTATTTAATTAAAGATATAAAATTCAGACTTTATACTAAAAACCCGCAGAATAAAAATGTGGTATTACTGTAGTTTATTTTAAATTTTATGTATTTGAGGCAAAATAAATTCTACAGTTATGATTTGTTTAAATTAAATTAGTTATTACGTAAAAAGCAAATGTTAACGCTTTTGTTTTCGTAAAATAGATGCTGGACATTCAAGGATCCCGGTCCAAACATATGACAATAATAATTAATTCTCAGATAAACGACCCTGTATTAGTCAAAACATTTCTTCGTCTCTTTGTATTTTATATCCCGCATTCCTTAACTTTCAGGTTGTCAACAACAGCCTATTTATACATGACAAAAGAAATAAAATAGACCTTTTAAAGCTTGAAAGAGATAAATTTCCTGAATCGCGACGTACAAAACGCTAGAATTTAAAAGAAAATTCTGCGATGGCAACATTTTAGCTTTCGTTGTTGTTTTTAATAAATCTTTTTATATAAATCAAATGCCTAAGGAGATGAAATCTGCTAATAAAAAGAAACCTTGCCTGTAGACACCAAAAAAAAAGTATCTCCAAAAAAATATACAGAAGTCGGACATCCTCCTATTTTCGAAGTTGGTTAATAATATTAAAGAATTAGCTTTCGTCTTATTTTTTATATTCTCATATAAAAAAATATCTTCACGCCCATATCCCCGAAGAGGTAGGCAGAGGCACAACCACGACAAAACAGGAGGGGTACCCACGACTAGCCGAAGATACTAAGCCCCACAATGTGATAAGTGGCAAGCAAAATAGTTGGCAATAGGCCAACCGGGCACATATCTTATCCCGAGCAACATTTTTTTATTAGACAATTGGAAAAACCCAATTTTTTTTGTTGTCCGACACGGGATTCGAACCTGGGCCTCATGCAGTCAAGTCCAACAACTGAACCGCTAGACAGAGTCAAAATTGAGATAGATAGACACCAAACCTACTAATAGTCCAGATTAAGGTCTAACCAGTAGTATTTTTACAGTCAACCATATTTTTCAAACTATGTTACTACGTACTGACGTTATCTCCACGCTCTGATAACCAACAAGGTAGGCCGATATACGATCAGGACACCAACAAATAGTCAAGTAAATTAAGTCCCCAGTGTGACAGGAGACAAACCTATCACCAAGCGTGTACTTATTCAATCACGGGAAACGTTATTTATATTTTCGTTTGAACCGGTAATAAAACCTTATTACTATATAAAAGCTATTACTAAGGATTTGTTACTTGTCGAATTACGAAAACTTAAGAAAAATAAATGATGGAAATATTTGGGAAATCAAAAACACGTATGTATTTCAGCACAAGTTATATGATTTAAAACTCATTAAAATTGGAAAACCGAATAAAGTTTTCTTTAAAACTATAATCAAATTATAAAGTCATAAAACAGTTGAGAAGCTAACGTTTTTCATGTTTTTGGTTACTCGTGTTAAGGTTTGGAGGGTAAGGTAGCCGATAACCTTACTTTTGCTCAAGGCATAACATCCTCAGGCCTCAGGTTGGCAACGCAGCATTACCACCTTTGGTGCCACCATCGGGAAAACCGTCTGCTTGTTTACCTCCCAATATCATAAGGAAAAAGATATTTAGAGACACAATACAACTTGCAATTAAATCGTTGTAAAATTTTGTGTAAATTAAGTAGTTTCCTCGCCTAATGGGTTTGATTCCCGACTGGGGCAGGCATTTGTGTGACGAACATTTAGGTGCCTGCATTTCCGGGTCTAGTAGCTTTTTAAATTATTCTTGTATCTATTGAAGTATTTCTATGTACCTATTGCAATCGTTGACTAACTTTTCATGATTTCTTACAAAAAAATGAATAAAAACAGCAGTAGGTATTTAGAACCAACTATTTTACAGCTAAAAATTGGAATCAATTTCTAAAATAACCCACAGATTAATATCGAGATTATGTGCCCTGTAGATAAAATACAACGGCATCATAGCGAAGTCTTTGTTCATCCAAATATAATAATAGCTATATGTCTGGAAGGTAAGCTTCATTAGCCTGAAAGCTTACAAAGCCGCAGGGGACTTCAAGATATGGATGTCATCGTTCGATATAAATTTTATTCTACAATTTTTCCCTTGTGTTCGTGTAACCTAACTTCTACTAAAAAACTTCCATAGAGATTGTCTACCGAAGGCAATTTATAAAATGTAGCAGATCTCTTTTAGCTTAATATAACATTTTCTCGTTTTAAACCCTTATCTCTTAGAGTTATATATACTCGTAGAACATACCGTCTGACTTCTTGCCTATAGGGTTACTCTTATAATTCGATTAATGCAATATTGGAAATGGGAATCAGATATGTCGTTTTAAGTACTAGTGAACACAATACTAGCGAATAATTTACATCTAGTTACTTATCTATATATTAATACGTGATACCAAAACTTTGGACCGCTTTTTACGAAAATTACGAGGACGCAGGAGCATAAAATTTGGCACACTTATAGTTTATGTGTAGGAAAAGTGCAGAACGCTAATATTTTTCAATAATAATGGTTACAAAGTTTATTAAATCAATAAATAAAACATTACCCACACTACCATGCATTTGACACACACAAACAAATACATTGATGATAACGATAAAATATCACAGATGACACACTAAAAGCTTTGGAAACAAAGTAGTTGGTCTTAAGTAACAAAGATGGCGTTCTTATGAACAAGATATTAAAAATTATTATGGTCGAATTTCGACCATCGGGCGACCACTAGTAAATAATAAATTACTTTATCGAATTTGTTCAATCTTTTTAAACTAAATGTTATTAAGTCTCTAGAACTGCGTTCAAGAGCATCTTAAATTATATGTCTGAATCCAATTCCCAAATTGCATGAAATCGAGATTAGATACGGATTTCTCTTAAGAAGCGATCCTAGGTGATTATTAATATACTTCTGCTTTTAGGATGATTTATTTTGTATACTATTATATGCATTTTTTATTTTTAAGAAAACCATTACACATTATCTCGGTAAATCTTGTTCCATACGCGAGGGTTCTTTTGAGTATCTTATAATTTACGTTTTATTTGATATATTTGTGAATTCTCTGTATTTGGTGCACAATAAGGAGTATTGTATTAAAAAAAACGTTTTCCTTTTAACCTGGTTAGCAACTCTTCAACTTTAGGTAAGTTACTGGCGCCTGAATGACATCATATAGTGTTGTTGTTGTGCACATTCAGCTTAGTATTCCGAATTTAGGACAGATTCACAGTTATCATATATATGCCATTTGTAGTCCCAGACAGTTTAGTGCCATCAGAAAACACGTGTGTTTGTTCGTTTTTCTTCTTCCATAAAACAATATTAGCCAAATGCTATCTCTAAACATCTCTGTTTGTCACGCACATCGGTAGTGTGACTGAGATTTATGACGTCGCTTTAGTTACTTCAGTTGTAACGATCATTGTGGCCTTATTTTCGCTAGGTTTGCTACCTATTATTATATTTTGGGACTTAGTACTTTCAGCTAATCATGAATGGTTCAAAGGCTGCCTATTTTAGGGACAGCGGTATGTTTTTCGAATATAATTGAACAACTTTACCAAATTATATAAATAATTACTAAAGAAGTCAGTGGTTTGCCACAAAGATAAAAACTACTAGAATCTTAAGAATTTCTAAACGCAGACAAAAATGCACAGCTAGACAGAAATGAAGACGAGAAGGAATTATTTTAAATATATTGAAAATACGTTTTCAAGGAGGGTTTAGGGATCTGTAGCCAAATTATTAGGACTACCCAGTCGAAACTTCGTAATAAATTAGGCCGGATTCACACTTTCTAAATAAATATAAAATAAACTCGAGTTCTTTAAAAATGATATTATATTAGGTTGGCAAGACATTATAATCAGCAATTTTTACGGGAAATATGTATCTTATATTTCCCGTGTTGGTCCAGGCTCCCTTGCAGAATAGACCATCTGCCATCCTGTCAACCATCTCGTAAAAGACAAGCATAGGCTTACCGTCACTAACACCGTAACATCCAACTAGGTGGTCAAGTTTCTCAGCGACTCGCCCGTATTGGTAACCTCGCCCTACTTCTCCTCTACTACCTCCTGCCGTCTTAACGTACAATGCTTGCCATTGACGTGTTCCGGTTTGAAGGGTAAGGTAGCCGGTAAACTTACTTTTGCTCAAAGCCTAACATCCCGGCCTCAGGTTGGCAACGCACCATTACCACCTTTGGCTCTCTAGGCTGCGTGAATTTCTTATCGTCAGGAAATCTGTCTGCTTGTTTGCCTTACATTATCATAAAGAAACAAAAATATTCTCAAAAGCAAAAATATAGTGTTTGACCGAATAATGATAATATAGCCTTGTATAATGCTATAAATATATATTTTACTTATAATATTGTTAAATTGAATCATATCAGCAGTAAACTAAAAAGCATTAAACAAAAATAACTACGTTGAAAAACCGACTTTAAAACTAAAAAGTAAAACATGATAAAGATTTAATATTAATAATATATATAAATTATTTTTAAGTGTTATTTACTAATAGATCTGAAGTCAGTGCGCAGCCAATTTAATACTCAATTATAATTATTAGATGAAGGCTTGGCACCAATTGCAAATCTATTAGTAAATAGCACCTGTAAATAGTAGAAAGTAAATTATTAATAATAAATCTGTATTACTTTTTATTTTTAAGTTTTGAAGTCGAATTTTTCACGTAGTTATTTCTATTCCAGCAACATTTTTTTCAATGCAACTCATTTTAGAATTCTTCAATAGGTACCTAGTTACTTCATGAGTAGCAATGCCCAATTATCTTAATCGTTATCGCCATTGTATTCATCGGGTTCCTATAAAACCAACTTCATATCAAGCCTTTAGTAGCCTTTCCTTTGTTACAAGGGGATTATCTGATTCAGTACATGTCGAAGCTCCCAATAATTGGATTAAATTATATTAGTATATTTTTATTTATTTGTTCTAAGTATAGCTATACTTAATTGTTTTGTACACGATGCCTTCCATTTTATTTTCACAGCTTAATTTTTTTTGGGTTGGCTGGAAGAAATTTCTTTAGTTAGAGATAAGCTCGCCTTTTGTGCATTTTTAACTTCTCGTGTATTTTGTGTATTTTAGTTTTTGTGTGCAATAAAGTGTTAAATAAATAAATAAATTGTACTCCAAGTAGATTATCTGCGATATAAAAGTGGGGCCTGCTAACACAAAATACATAATTTGGCCTTACATTGTTCGCTCATTGATATTGCTCGAACTATGAGATTGTATGTTTGCGGTTCGTTCAAGTAGATTAAGAAACATGCTGGTAATACAGTTCTTTGTATGAATTCTAAGAGGTTTATAATACCAGCGGATTTGGTTTTGTTTGGGTGTATGAGAAACGCAGTTTGTTAGTAGTAGTTGTATTTATTTTTAAAAAAAAATTACCAAAGTCTTTGGTAATTCTGAAATCAAATAAGTAATCTCCCTGTAACGAAGGAAATCCTACAAATGGTTTGATATGAAGTGTGATTCATTGAAAATAAAACAGCTCAAAAATTCAAGCGATTACGTGCATAACATATAAGTGCCAAATTCAATACATTTTGTGAATAGATTTCTTTATTCAGAAAAGAGAACCAATGTTGTTAAAAGGTGTGTTTCAATCATATCAAAAAATCTTGATTCAATACTAAATGCATCAACATTTTTAAAATTCATGCCATTATTTAAAAAAGGTGATACATGTGATATGAACAATTATCGACCTATAACGTTAACTCCAGTCATTTCTAAGACT
>NJDC01007979.1:11066-21831 GCA_002245475.1 Calephelis virginiensis | reverse complement strand
AACACAGTAATTTTTAAATTATTTCCAGGTAAAACCAGATAATTTTAAACAATTTTGAAAATACCTGCCTGTCGTGTAATATAATTGTTGTTAATTTAATTTAATCTGGGGCACTATTATACAAATAACAAGTCGTTGGTATGTCAGGTATTAAAACTTGGCCTTTATAGGAATTTACAGAATATTTACGAATTTGAAGTAAAACCGAATAACTGCATTACCTTTGTGCATAACTTCCCTGTTATCTTCGTTTTAATAGGCAACTATTCAAAAAAAAATATATAGAGAACATCTTGAATAAATAAACTAATTAAAGAGTTTGTTATTATATTGTTACTACGTTTCAAAATTAATCCATGATTTTGCAAAACTTTAGTGCTGTTTTCTCATAATTGACGAATCATGCACTTATTCTGTTCTCTCAGAATACCCTCGCAATATCCATAGGATTATTAATATTCATAGCTAACAATTTTACATAGGCAATTAGAAACCAAAGTCTATTTGTATTGTCTTGATAATAAAAATCACTATATAAAATAAAATCAAAAGTATATAATATATCGGGTCCCATTTGATTCCACCAATTTATTAATTCCATATATCTATCTAAAGGTCTATCAGACCAATAACAATTAGTAGGTACACTAATTACATTCTTTCTTCTTTTATAAAAACAATCTTGATACAATCTATCTTCTTTATTAATAGGTCTATTGAAATGTAAAAATTCAGTGTAGACATTACGAAAGGATTTACGGTATTCTATTTCCGGTTGAGGTAGCAATTGTATCCATTTATATTTTAATATACAATCTTGAAATATTCTAGCATCATTAATTAGATTCAAATCCTTCGATAGATTCATAAGATTGTAGGTCCAACTCATGCTCAGATTCGATAGAGACACACAAGTCCGGTAAATGTCGTTCCCCATGTCCAATTTCAACGTCTCTGACATTGAGATTTCGAAGTCTTGTTGCCAATCCCTTAACTCTTCGGGTTTTAATGGGACTTCTGTCTCAGATATGTAAATCGTCGTATGGTTCAACTCTTCGGAGAGGTTTAGATGGATATCTGACTGGGCTAGGTGCTCTGCGTGATTTGTTTGAACTTTCCACGCGACCAAAAGTAGTAGCTGTAACACCAATTATCTGTACACCATATCCTTGGAAGCCTTTTTCTTTATCAATGAAAAACTTAACATCTTGCGGCCAATCGTATGGATCTCCTTTCGTACACATACTTTCCATATCAAATTCCACATCACAAGTAGCATATGACACCGTATGTACTGATGAATTCAAAAAATTTGTTGATTCAGTAGCAGGATTTAAAGCAGGCGTTGCTAGCAGACCTAAGTGCAACTGAGGTTGATTGCGGAATGAACTATGTTCGCCAGAATGCACATACACAAATGTATAACCTTCAATCGATTGATAATAGTTATAACTTGTACGGTTGGTATAATTGTATGATGTATTGGTCAAGTTAGAACTTACTTTAACTGTACCCTGTCTTTGAGAAGACAATTGCAAAGTATGTGGTATTTGATGTTTATACAAAACTTTTTTATAATTAATATCTTTATCAAAACCATCTTTTTCATTACACATAGGTAATACTACTTTCTTTGTAGGTTTTATATAACCATTCGATGGCTCATATACATAATTACATATTCCTTTTGTCATACTTTTGTTAACAATTAATGTAGTTAAAACTTTATCCTATCTATATGATAGCACAGTAGGCAATCCATCATAGTCTCCATCAGCTTTATTATATAAAATCGAAGCATACCAATTTAAATGTCTTGGAACTTCTGATGCACCTCCTAAATCGTACATAGCTCTAAATATATCTTCCAATGACTTAATTTTAACCCCTGTAGGTTTCATGGGTTCAACAGCTTCAGATTTCAGTGGTCTATTATCAATGTATAATTTATTATTTAATCCAATACAATGTTTAGCTATTGGTACATATTCCGTCGTAGCGGTACTACTTAAACTAGTTCCATGGTCGAATGCTGTTCTCGTACCCAAAAAATGAACATCTGTAGTTACATTTACAACTTTAGATTTAAAAGGTAAACTACTGTACTCTTGCGGTGACATATACCAAGGCAACCAATCCACAGGATAATAAGCATATGGAGTCAACTGTCTTCCAATTAATTCGCCATCCATATATGCATGTGCATAACCGTATGTATAAAATAACCACTTCTTATGGAAAGTCATATGCATTACTTTTAATTTTGGATTGGGAATGATCTGTGCGATCCCTGTCTCTGCCTGGGAAGTAATACCTCCTCCTGGTCCTCGGCTATTTGATCCCCATCTCGAGGTATCCATAGACTCCGGATTAGAACCTCCCGCAGCGACCGATGACGCAGACGGCATCGAAGGCACATTATTTTGTAAGTCTGCCATAGCAATGAAATCGTTAATATCACCAAAATCGTAATTAAATAAATCTCCCAAATCGATATTATCTGGATCACTAGAAGATGGTCCGGCTACGGGCTCGGGATCACGTCGGGTATCGGCGGTGTCGGATCTATTTGATCTTTGCCACTCTTGATCAAAAATGCGTTTAACTTCTTTACCGGCATTACTTAAACGCCATGCATTATAACTTTTATAATTTCTTTTTTCAGCAGCACTTAATTTTCGCCAAGCAGCACTATAAGCTTTTTGCAATCCACTGTATCGCTTTTGACCAGCGTGTAAGCCACTACCATGAGGCATGATTGAATATTACGTGTCGCACCCTTTTATATACTCACATCTATTGATAAGAAATGAAAATTACATATCGACCATTCACCTATTCACCGTAAAGGATTTATATAACTAGACCCGATTTTTATCGGTTCTATACTCCCCAACTCCTACCACAACAACTTACGAACAATTGTGCGCGAAGCGCACATGATTAAGTTCATGTACAGTTGTTGTCGACGTTGTATTTTTCACTAAAGACTGGGCGTTCAGTAGAATTTCTGTATCGGCACTAATAATGCTGTATAGCCTAAACCGTTTATAGTAATCGCAGTAAACTGAATTTTCGACAGATTCTATTCTATTCATCACGATCCTGTTTCAAATGCTTAATCGGTATCGAACGAGATCAAAAATGCCAGTCATAGAAAATGCATGTATGCATCACGAAGCCAATTTTTTCCGCTGAGTTTTATTATTTTTGGTTACTACAAAATGTTTGGAGATTTTCGAAAAGAAAGTTGAGAGATAGTTTTTAATTTTGATATGCGTATATCCTATTGTAAGGTTGAAATACAAATCAGTACGCTTTTAATCTGTGAAGACAGATATTTTCTTCAAAATTTACAAATGGCTAGTCAATAAAATAATAGTTAAAAAAATGTTTCACACTTCGATGCAGGCTGCTAATATGATGTGTTATTTAAAAAAAAAAAACATTTTACTAAAAGTACTTGACGACACTGAAGTGTCAATCGCATAGTTGGGTGACCTTAAAAAAATCCCTGACTTTTTTAACCCTAGATAAGCGGGGAAACCAATTTTCAAACTATAAATTGTCGTTATCCGATCATGCACTGTAACAAAACACTCCCGATAAAAATAACACAAACAAAGTGAGGAAAACAGGTACTGGGTTTTACCAATGATTTAATGTATTATTTATCGGCTGGTTCTCGATTAGAAACGCGTATAAATATTGTTCTATCTTTCTGGGACTATCATTCCCACAACGGAACTTCACGAAGTCGGTACTGAGTACTAGGTATTGATGAAAAAGAGATAAAGATGGAGTCCAACCAGTTTCTTGACATGCTGAGCGCCAGGAGTTCTTCAGGTGGAAACTACTTCCACGAAGCACGTCAAGCTGGCGCATTAGCTCTTCTTATGAGGGCAGAAGAGTGTGTGGATGGACCCATCCCATTGATCTTGACTACAAGAAATCACAATAGTGAGCAATGCACCCATATCCTCGTGAAGAACAAGGATATTTATGCACAAGTGATGATGAACATCGTCTTGCAGCTTGGGGCTGACATAAACGGCCAGGAACGGCACGGTGGTTCTACTCTTCTGCACTTGTGTGTTTGGAAAAGGAATTACGAGCTCGCAGAATGGCTGTGCAGGGCACCAGGTATCAATTTGGAGGCTACTAACAACGCCGGGCAGACTATCTATCAACTTGCCTTAGAACGAGTCGACAATCAAATGATGGAGATAACGAAAAGGGCCGGAGCCAAGTGCGAACCTTAGGAATTGAAAAAACGTGATAGGTGATGAGGAATAATGTTGTATGAAAGAACTGAGCTTAAAGGGATACCCCCTTTAACAGTTTAGGTATAGAAATCGTAAGTTAATCTAGGCAGATAATTTCACGGCTGTGATTCGTGCAAACAGTTGCTTCATCGTTTAATATTTATTAGGTTTTATTATTGTTTTTTTTTTATGTTTGTTAAAGTTTAAAATTGTTACTAATTATCTTTTTTAATTTTTAAAAATAAGTGTTTAACAAAAATTATGTCCCCACTGACAGTGGAGTGATCAGTGGACACGTAGTTCTGTCCAGGTCGCCCAATAAAAAACTAGATAACGATAAAAAAAATGACTTGAGAGGAAACTCTTCGCCTCCCAAGCAACCAGCACCTCTTCCTCAGGCTAAGTTTTTTTGACGATTTTGGACGCCAGTTGTTCTTTTACTCAGGGAAACAACAAACCCTTTATATCCAGGGCCGATCTGCAGGTATTCAGAGGAAAGCAATAATATGCTAAAATTAGGAAAGAAAGCAGGAAATAAACTGCGAAAATTTTTAATAAATTAGTCACGATATTATAATGAAATAAATTATTTATTCCAATACAGATTACTAAGAGCTAAGTTCACAGCCGAATTCCTTAGCCGGTTGGACTGTGTAATAACAATAATAATTTTTGCCGCGTACAATTGTTAAATTATTAATATAAATCCTGAGTATATTATTAATTTACGACGGCATAAATTAAAAACTAAAAATAACATTTAATAATATGAACAGAGATAGACCCGAAATCCCCAGTCGAGTTATCTCGACAGAAGATGATAAAAAAATGAAATACTGACTCTAATAACGCTTTTTCATAACAAATTATTCGCCAGGAGACAACGCGGTGCGTGGATAATAACATGGCTCAACTTGTGAGTACTCACCAGTAAAAAAAGGAAACTCGAACGAAGGTGCCAGATCCACACTCTTACACTTTGCGGGTTGCCGCGTATCTCCCAATTTTTATTTTCTCAAAAACCCCGAGACCTCGTGTCTGATCACGAGGGCCTCTCCAGTCGTTTACCAAAATTACCAATTCCCATGCTTGCAGTCGATACTTTAGGGAATTATCCATGCGAGCAAGGACTACGACCCATTACCAATAATCAATATGTAATAAAATAATCTAATTATAAATATTCCAATAAATATTCCTTGTGTTCTTCCGCGACAATTTCCTCAAAGTCACTTTGTTTCACAAACTTCACGAGGTCTCACAATTAAACTCCTGGGAAATTTGCGAAATGTACGAATACATGTTTACTCGGAACTGGTTCCATATAGAGTGATATAATTATTAATGTGTGTACTTGGCTTTATAAGAAAAATAGGTACAGGAAATTACGTCTGCTATGATAGGGATTTCAGGCTCGCTTACTTAGCATGTTGATGGGTACCGCAAGCATGTGTCACCATTGCGAATACATGTAATTTGATGATGTCAATCAAAGACTAATAAATTTTAGTTTTAAATGGGACCCAGTGACATATCGGGATGCGTAGGAAAGGCCTATGACGTCTGGTAAGAAGAGTTTCCTGTTGGTCATACGTCAAAGGATGTAATTTGTAGTGTACTTATATGTAATGAGGACCCACTATCGAATGAATAAGCCTGCGAAGAGTAATTAATAAAAATTATCAAATTAGTACTAACAAAATGCGATGCAGTCCCATACTGAATTGTATGAGATTCGCAAAGAGCTTGTGAAAATAAAATATTCTAAAAGTGAGGTCAGTAATTGTTTGTACCTATTTGACAAAAAAAATGGAGATATCTTACAAAGTGTATAAGGTATCTAGGATCACAACATTCCTCGAAACAGAATTCTTGAAAATTCTTAATTAAGTGATAAGAGCGCTGCTTTACATAAAGGGTTGCTGCGCTAAATGAGTAAATAAGTCTTCTGACGTGGACTTTTATTTAGTCCCAACTTAGGTAGCTTTTATATTGTTTGGAGCATTGTATTATCATCCTAGTTCCATAAAAGATAGCGTGGATTTTGCTTTACGGTATAAAAGTCTATTTATAATTTTTCCTCATTGAAATGAAACAATAACTCTGGTGAAATTAAAATACTGGTTTATTTAGCAAAAGTTAAATAATGATAATTATCATAGCACCTTTAGGACAACAGTTTGTCCATTATATCAAAAATAAGTTACATAATCTTAATGCATAAATTAATAAAAAATAAACAACTTATAACTACGACTGGAACTTATTTTGACACTATTACTAAGTCTCAGATATTTATATCACACGTTATATAAACTATAACATAATAATACTTGAAGTAAAAAGATCATTTCAAAGCAAGGACATGATTTTAAATCCTAATTAATTAAGATTACCAATACTTTACTTAACTCAATTTTTCAAATACGACACAACGGACAGGACCTGTTTATCAAAGCTTTCGTGTCGGCCGATTCGAAGTATAACTTAACCGCTTCGTAGCTGTGGAACCTTTTTTGCCTAATTCTGGACACTATGGACGGAATTGAAACAGTTTGATTCTGGTTAAACTTCGAATTGCTGATGTCGACCACGCAATAGCAGGGAGTCCTTCCCAGCCCGGCGTTACAATGCACAACAATTGGCTGCGGCTGAGAGAGTTTATGGCCGTTCTGGAGCGAGTTTTCATAAAGTTCCCTCTGGCATTGTCTGGCCTTCAGGACGAAGCTCATAAACTCTGACGTATTTTTGGGCGTGGTCTGGCCAAGCGATAAAATTAAAGTGTATTACCGTTTGCGTTGCTTCAGTCCCATCCGTTAGCACGAGGGTCGAGGGAATTTTTCAATGTTGGTGGTCATAATTTGAAACTTCACTAATCTAAACGAAGTTTGTTCCACGTCACTCCAGTACGGGTAGCATTTTTCTTTTCCATTTTCTTTTTTTTTGGGTCAGCATCACGATTATCTGTACTTGCTCCATTCACAGCATTCTGTAAAAATTATAGCACGTGTTGCGAGTCGGAGCTTCCCCGCAAATGAACTTCTTTGTGTGCTCAAAGCCGTCAACATAGTTTACATTTATGTAATTCCCTCCGTTTCGTTCCTTCGGCAGAATCACTCTCGAGTTATCAAAACACACGGCGTGGGCGAACTGTTCAAACTTCTGTTTTCTTTTTCGGCTGTAAAGGTGCCTTCTACTTTCTCACTGATAACTTTTTGATGTTCTGCATTGATAACTTCCTTGGAGTTGCTGCGGTACATAAGCGCCAGCAACTCTGCGTATTTCAGCTCTTCATGTGCCATTTTGTTTGCCACCATTTCCACGTTATAAATTATAATTTAATGTATAGGAACTATTTGTAGAGGGCCCCATCCTTCCTTCACAATTAGTCAATAACTGTAATAATTTAATTTAATTAATCTCGCGAATTTAAATCAGGAATACTTTCCTCGTCACTAATACCGCTTTGTATGGTTACCAATTATGACAAGCGCGAGTGTGGCTTCATAAAATGTTACCAAATATGGAATAACTACAATTGTTTCCACTGAAAGTGATAATATTAAATTAATTATATTTATGATGGTGATTTAATGAACAAACAATGCCACTACATGTTTCAGGACCGCCCGTGATGTGATAGATGATTAAATCTATACACGCGCTAGCCTTAATATAGAATTATACATATTTTACTGTTTATCATGTGATCGACCAATCACTTTTCCGAAATATTAGCGATAAAAAACATTGTTCAAAGTGACCAAAGTCACATTAAACATACAAGCAACTTCTGAAACGCCACTGACAGGAGGACAGCGGAGTTCACATATGAGCACGTCCTGATGATTCACCAATAAAAGATGCTGCATCCACAATTTACACGGATGGAATACAAAGATTTTTGTATGAATGTGTGTGTCCGTGTAACTTGTATATATACTTAAGATTTATCTCAATAAATCAGATTAGAACCTTGGTTCTTGTCTCATTTACCATCCCCTCAAAGCGGCGAAGATACCTTCAAGTCCTTAATTGGTCAAGTGAGCCTGCTTGATCTGCTTTGAGAATATCACCACATCCTTACCACCTATCCTACCCGTAGGGTTCCGTCTGCTATCGTAGGTCTATTGGTACAGACATCCCGCACTTATCTATACAACGTGTAACATAAGTCCCCAAAACCGCTTCAGGGGCAGATTCGGGAAACTGTACGAACGCCTATGCCGGTAGAACGGAGTCTGTAACTGTAAAACAGAAGCATCTAGAGGATTCTGAAATTTTAGAGACAGCCTAGCCTTAAGTATCAGCTGTTTGAGTTGAATGCCCTGAATACTAGGAGCGCAGTATTGTTTGTACACTGCAATTTCTAGGAATGTGCCAATTAAAAAGTTTATCCATAAATAACATATCAATATTTTTTTAACATTATCGATACATACTGTACGTGTACGTAGTGTTTGTGAAAAAAACAGTTTAACCTTGTATTCATGCAGTGAACCTTCTATGTCGATAGAAACCGATTTTTTCAAAACACAATTTACAATCTACCGACAAATTAACCCACAACCAACCGACCAATATTATACCGACAGAGCATACACTTTCTCATTTTATACCGATACTTTCAATCACACTCTTTCTCTGAACTCGCTATTGTGGATTCTGGACCGCGTCCCACGTAACACCACTGATTCACATTTCGACCGCATTTTTTACTTTCATCTCTCTCTAGTTTCCATAAAGTTACGTTGACATAAGAACTGAACAAAGCAAAGCGAGACGAACATTTAGACTTAAAACCGCGCTTCGCTAAAACAGTTACTTTCCCAACGCTCCATTCTCTAATATTCTCAGCATGTACCCTGCTTACTGAATCTGTGATGTACTAGTACACTCACTTTCTAACTATGAGTTTTCTTGCATACCTCAGCCTATTACTTCGGGGGTAAAAGACGTCAAGCTACTAATACTCATAACAGTCTTATAATTTGCTTACATTGATGTCAGAATTATTCCAGTACATGCATACTTGTGCAAACATTTTTCCTATTGGTGTCTAAATTTAGGGGCTGCCAAAACTATCGTTTTGTCATATTGTAAAAAATAAATTATTTTTTATTCCATACCTGATAACCCTTAAGTAAGCATATCTTCATATTTAAAATAATACGAACAGGTCTGACCCTAGAAATTGTTATAATTTTTTCCAAGCAAAATGTCGAATTAAAGGCATTCAAAAAATATCGACCTCGAATACTCAAACATAATATGTATCAATTACAAATTTAAAAAAAAACAATCTAAAGCTATCGCCTCTGTGGTCTAGCGGGCCGAATCCTGGGTCGGCCAACAAAAAGAAAATTGGATTTTTCCAATTTTCTAATAAAAAAATGTTGGTTGGGATTGGAAATGTGCCCGGTTAGCGATAGGCTTGCCACCTATCACATTGTGGGACTTAGTGTCTTCGGCTAGTCGTGGGTGCCTTGGTTGTACCTCTGCCTACCTCTTCGGGGATATGGGCGTAAAGACTACTACTACTACTACTAAAATGTCTGCTTTTTTTTACAAAATTTCGATATTTCATTTTATCGATATAGCCATCCCCACAGTAAACGACAAATTGTTTGGGTCCATAGTCATTGAGAAAAAATACATATTATTCTCTCCTAGTATAAATCATAATTCAAGGGTTCTGTACACATTTACTTTTTACTGTCTTGAAAACATAACAAATTTGCCTTTGTTTTAAGATAGGAAACATTAGGTAAACAAATACATATCTTCACACCACGTCCTTACCGAACTAAGCAGAGTATCATATGCCATATGCCAGAGTATCATATTGCAAATAAAGGCCGCCGAAACAATCTTGACGTTATAACAAGATTAAATTAAAAAACATACCAAAATTGTATGAAAATTAATTCATCTGTTTAAAAGCTATAATGCCACAGACATACACACTACCGCATCAGTCTTAATCCCTCCAATTTTATTGTTAGGGGTTTATTTTGCATTATTATTTTGCCAATTTTGCTGCATTTTTTATTAACAGCTTTTGTATTTGATAAAACCTAATTAGTAAACAAATTAGATTTTAAATGAAAAAAACTGCGCCGAAATCGGACCATCGATTTCTGAGCTACGATCCTACAAAGTGTATGCATTTCATCAATTTTGGAAAAGAGGTGATACAATCTTGAAACTGCTGAGCCGATTTGCACCAAACATATCTAAAAACACCAGCAAGGGTACTATAGCCATTGAATAAAAAAGCTACTCGAAATAGGTCTATCCGTTTAAGAGCTATAATGCCACAAACAGACAGATCGAAATACACAGACATCGACGTCAAACTTATGACATCCCTCTTTTTGCGTCGAGGGCTAAAAAATTTTTTTCTAAACTTTTTTTTCAAATGAACACTTGAAAAAAAAGACTTCTCAAAGTCAAATTACCTACATCATGGCACGTTTAATAAGGGTTCGCAAAAACTA
>NJDC01007973.1:6023-42958 GCA_002245475.1 Calephelis virginiensis | reverse complement strand
AAAAGACGGATAGCGCACGACAACGGAGCGAACTTCAGTAAATTAGTCCTAGCCGCAGGGACTCTTAGCGAAGGGGGGCGACGGTGTGCGCCCACGGTGGGCACGCACAGCCGCAGCTCCAACAGTACTTCTGGATGATGCAGCTGCGGAACACATAGCACGCCAACGACACATAACGCCTGACACTCAGACGGTTATACCCGTCCATTCCGAGAACGAATAAACTGGGATACATTAGTGGATACCTGGGGTACACTCCATAATTTGTACTGCGGACTGCGGACCAGTGCATTAAAGAGCGTTTTAATTACTAATATATTGTTAAAATCTTTACAACTTCTCAAAATTAAACCTAAACTTCTAAACGAATTAGCACAAATGTTTATAATGTGTTTACGAAACATCAACTCGGGTACCATTTCCACGCCCAAGTCTCGAACACAATTAACGCGAGGAATTACCGCATCACCCATCTCATAGTTGTAATACATTGGAGTTCTAGCTCGACTGTAGCTCATCACACCGCACTTAGCTACATTAAAATACAGCTTGTTGGTTTGACTCCACTGTATGATCCGATTGATGTCCTCCTGCAGCCGTTTCGCGTCCGAAATGTCTGCTATGGGCAGATAAACCTTAAGGTCATCCGCAAACAGCAGGCACCTTGCCTCGCAAATGGCCACTGGAAGATTATTAATCATTAATATAAACTCTAACGGCCCTAAGTTACTTCCCTGGCTTATTCCAGAATATGTAAAATATAGTCTAGATTTATATACAGCATATTCCACATATTGTTGACGTCCACCAAGGTAGCTCGCGAAAAACCTAAGCAATTGCGGAGCAAAACCAAACTCTGCTAATTTTGATAGTAGGACATCGTTATCAACTAGGTCAAATGCTTTCCGAAAATCGAAGTACGCGCAGTCTACCTGCCCTCCAGCATCAATGACGGGTGTCAGGTGCATCATAAATGTCAACAGATTACTTCCCGTACTTCGACCTGACCGAAAGCCGTGCTGAGCATCATTCAGTTGGGAATTGATTTGGGAATAAATACATCCATGTAGCGCTGATTCAAATGATGGTTGGCCTATAGCCACTAACGTCAGAGCTTGAACGACCTTTCTGTACCGGTATGACTCTGGTGACTTTCCATCAATATGGGAAATATGTGAAAAACAGTGCTTTCATCAATTCAAACTGTTAATAGCTGTTAAATGTTAAGTCAAAGGATACGAAGTCCGCCGGGTCGGCTGGTACTACTATAAATTCCTAGGTGTAAGCATTCTTGTCGTATCAAATTGACTTTATTGGTGTTTGAGTTCATGAAATATGGACATGCAGTTTAGGCTATTTCGAAGCAGACTGTAAATTTTTCATCTATAAAACGCCATCCCCTTTTCTACTATCATCGTTAATTTTTTTTCTTTGCCCTCAAACGAATTCTACTTTCCACTTCTAAAGTTATTTTTCTATTTTAACCTTACTTCTGTAATTATAATGTTGATTTCTTGCTTACTTTAAAAGCGTAGTGACAAAAAATTCGAGAATGGGTTAAAAAACAACCACGTGGCAAGTTGACCTTTAGTATAACATGACTCATAATATTATTCACCTCCAATCGTCCGTGTTTGACTGAGCGTAAATGCACCTGGTCATCCTACAATGTCATGAAAATTTGTCTCTGTTACAATAGCATAGAGTTGGTTGTTGCTTTTAAAAAAAATGAAATAAAGACAGGTGTGAACGGAAGAAAAACTTGAATGAACACTAGATTTAAAAAAAAAGCTACCGGCGTTTAACAAACTGTATTCGCGTTACATATACTCAATAGTTTCTTTTACTGATTTAGAATATAGATATGAAGTAACAAATTAGCACTTTTGATATTTAGGTCTGTGATAAAATTACCTCCGGGAGACATTAATAATTATAATGTATAAGCTTAAAGACTTTCAGCGCATTAATCTATGTAAGGTAAGAAAGTTGGTGCAACTATGATGCTTGAATCACAATTTAGAAGGTATCAGGTTACATTTTGTACTCAAAGTACCAATTATCCTATTTAATTTATAAAACTTTTGCTCGTGAAAATATTCTAAGAAATCACGTCATTCACTTCCAGACACTTATCGTGGATGGTCAGATACTTATACTTTCCTAAATTAAACTTGTGCCATAGTAGAAAATACTGTTTTTATTACTACGTGAATGCAGTTTCAATACCGATGTGTTAAGACAGGTGGAAAAGAAAGAGCTATTTAGGTAAGTTAAAAATGTTTTTATGAATGGAGTTACATAATATTTATATCTGAACCAAAGCAATATTCAGAAAGCTATTACATAACTACGATTTATTGCTCATAGCTTTGCCCGCGTTTCTTAAACATTCTGATATCAATTTTCTGCTCTTAAAAATAACTTTTGTCCAACAATTCAGAACATAAGTTTTTAAACTTTTAAAAATGAATGTGTTAAACACAATTTATTTTTAAAAGATTTTTTTGGTGGTAAGAAATGTATAAACTAGTTTTTGCCTCTTGTTTCACCTTCATATTATAGATTGAAAACTGTTGAGGTGCAGGAATAACTATAGCTCAAAGAAAAAAAAATCTTAATGCATTTTTCGGAGACCTGACTTTATGGTGACAGGGTTAGCTAAGGTGGCAGGTTGCAAAACAAACAATAAATTAAATATTCTAGCAACCTGAAATAAATTCATTCCATTATTATTGTAGGCGATTTGGTCACCACATATCAATATTGGAAAAACCAACTTACAGAATACTTCAATATTTATTGAACGCTATAAAACCAATAAATTTCAAATAATTATCTTGGGGTAACTAAAGCGAAAACACACCTTGCTTCAAGAAGAAGAAAAAACGACAACTCAATGGTGCGTTACTAAACAATACTGCTGTACAAACATCTGTCCCCTGACCTTTACTACTAAGCCACGACCGCTGAAGTAACCACACCACACCTTGGACTCGGGTGGGTACAATTATAAATGGCACATGACATGGGGGCGAAAAACCTAATCAAAGAAATAGTACTGTCATTACATATAGTAAATGCAAAAGTTGCATAGAAAACTTGTAGTTTTCTAGTTTTTGAGTTCATTGAAAGATTAAGAAAATTACTAAAAAAATAAAATTTATGTTAACAAATTACATCAAATGCACGATTCAATTAGGCAAGTCTATAGGTAGTAAGTATATATCTAGCATATGTCAGCACGACGTCGTGTTTGTTTACACGTTGCTTGCATTGGAAGCATATTTTATATGCTTTTATATTTTGTATGTCAATTGTATGAAAATATTACTTGCAAACCAACGGAGACGTTTACAATCGAGGAGATGGTTGACAGTTCACATCAAGGGTTGATGGCCTGATGCTTGAAAGTTACACAAAATAAAATTAAAAAGAATAAATCATCTTCTTTAAAACGATGGAAATTGTCAATTGAAAGAGTAGAACAAGAAATACGAATTCAAACTACCGGTACTACTACCTCCACGCTAGATATAGGCGAGTTTGGTATAATCCTGTGCAACAGGAAAATAATAGATAAGAAACTTGATGAAATCACGGCTCACACGGCAATGAGAGACCATCGTATTTTTAAAATATCGTAATATTTTAAATCTTTTAAACTAAAATAAATTGAGCCATTACTTTAAGCATATTTAAAATTTTACAAGCAGAGCAGGGTATTAGGACACTGGTAGTTACAAATATACTTAGTATAGGTATGTAGGTAATTTATGTAGGTAATTAACACAGCACAGGAATTTTTAAGCACGAACCTATACACGTTCAAAATATGCAATTTTGCAATGCCCGGTGTTAATTATTAGATCATAAACAATACGAGTTTTTTTCTGTCTCATCTTTATTTAAAAAACACATTTAGCATATAAATAATGGCTGCGTGAAATAAAAAAAGTCTGTTAAGCAAAATTTTATGGCACTGAATATTCTTATATAGATACAGTAGATCTCTAAAACAGGTACTCGTTAATATTTCGCTAACTTTGCCTTATGTAAGTGAAAAATCAGTATGTTCACATAATAATTGCTAAAAATCCAGCTTTTATAAGGAGCTGAACTAAAAAATAGAAATTAAATTTTCAGCGTTGACGTTTTTTCTTAATCTCTAATAAAAATATAAGTAATTGAAAAAACAAATTTGTTGCAAAAAGCGCAGAGTGCTTGTTAAAACATTTTATTATAAGTAAAGTATGCCACCATAACAATACAAGCACACTAGTTCCTCTAAAACAGAAGCTTAAGTTACAAAAAAATGTAAAATCAAATTTGTCTAAAACTTTTACATGGTCTACATATTATACCGTAGTAACTGTTAACAAAATGCACAGGGCAGATGTGCAATAATAGTTCCGTGACTCGCGATATATGCGGGAATGTCTAGTCACTAGTGTCGCCGAGGGGGCACTTACCCTACGATCATTATTGCGCTCTAATTAGACACTAAAACAATTTTACTCCATTTTATGTGATTGGTATTTAGTACTATTATGAGAAATATGTATTCAATCATCACACAAATAATCTCTAGACGTACCTATGTAGAGTTGCGTATGTTGCAAGGTTCCAGATTCCCCTGAAAATATAAGTACCTCATTTTTTTAAAAAACGGTAAATTTCAATTAACGACAAAATTAAATAATACTCTATGTTTTTGTACTGTATGACTCATTCTGAAAGCAAGAAATAAAATGTTTCATAAAAGACTGTAAATTCCATTTAAAATCCCACGGTGTCTCGAAAATGTAAAAGCTTGGTTCGCAATCAGCAGTCCCGCTCAGATTAGTCGCCCCAATGCAATCCCAAATTAAATCCATCCCAGAAAATTGTGACAAACGCCATCCGTCATCCTACCCCCTCATTTGCATGAGAAAAACTCTTCGAGAACAACTATTTATCAAATCGCAAGAGGACTTCCGGCGACCATGACAGTAGGCGCGACGTGTTTCCGCGCGCCATCTTTGCTTCGCTGAACGCGTCACATCCTGTTCTCAATTTGAACGTTTTCTCTTAATTGATACTGGAAGTGAAAAATAAGATTTTTATCGTTGTATAAGGTATCGTAAAGGTCGTATTTACATTATTCAATGTTATAATAATCAAGTGTCCCATATAATTTTAGTCATGAAATACACTTGTTCCGTTTGGCCACTTACTTGCACAACATTTTAAGGACCATGAAATTGTAATTTTCTTAACACATTAACTTTGTCAAAGTAAAAAAAGTATCTTCACGCCCATATCCCCGAACAGGTAGGCAGAGGTACAACCAAGGCACCCACGACTAGCCGAAGACACTTAGTCCCACAACGTGATAGGTGGCAAGCCTATCGCCAACCGGGCACATTTCCAATCCCGACCAACAGTTTTTTTTTATTAGAAAATTGGAAAAATCCAATTTTCTTTTTATTGCCGACCCGGGATTCGAACCCGGGACCTCATGCAGTCAAGTCCAACACCCGGACCGCTAGACCACAGAGACTTTGTTAACTATTCTTAACATAAAAATGTATCAAAAAGTGAACGACTCACCAGACGGTTTGAATAAACCGTCATCTTTAAACACTGCTGATGTCACTAGTGTGTCGATAACTTTAAACAAGTGCACGTACCGATAATAGGATTCGAGAAAAATCAGGAAACTACTAAGATTACTAAAGGTGTACTAAGATGACATATTTATCAAGTCGAAGTCAGTTCTTTGTTGTATTTTAATAGGTTTTTATAATAATATATCATAAAAAAAAACCTTTTTGCATTTATCTAAGCCCAGGCAACGTATTTTTTTATTAAAAATATATAGGAGTCGAACATATGAAGTATACAGGGGAAAAATGATGGTCAATTTTACCTCAGATTCACAGATTCAAAGACTCATGAATTCAACTTTACTGAAAAAAAATAAAAAGTAAAGGTACACCTTTATAGCCATGGCTCCAATTATGACTCGGAAACAATTGGGCGTAAATAAATTAAAAAAAAAAACTACTTACTTACGTGAAATCGCAAGGTAAAAATGATGAATGTCAATCAAAAATTTATGAATGTCGTAGAGTATGTGTATTTGAAGAAAATACAAAGTACTATCCGTGATGAAGTATCCACAACTATCCTCTGACAAAAAACTACATGCATCATACCCTGTACCTGCCCTTCATACAACCTCCTCCTTTTTGGTGTTCAATTTTGATGTCGTAGGTTGGTGATGCACCTTTACGTCTTGGACATAATGTATATGTCTGACTTAATACGATTTACAGAGACGGTAAATATTTATTTTGTTGTCACTTCCAGTTAGCATTGACTCTTGGAAGTCGATCTCTATTTAGATAATTCAGCGCCGAAATCCACGGTCTGCGGATTGTCTGATTGCGGTTCATGTCGTTATCTTGATGATCACAGTTTTCTCTCCTACCTGCTTCCCTAATGTCATACAATTTATCGAATTTTGTGGAACAAATAAAATTGTTATGTAATACCTACCGTGTCTTAAATAAACTTTAGTAACTAGACTAGAGATTAGTACTAATGAATGTAGTATCTTCGCGTACGTATCCCTGTAAACGTAGGTCACCCATGACTAGCAGAAGACCAGCTTTCAAATAAAAAAATATTTTTTTTTTTAGTATCTCCTAACATCTAATGTGACATAAGACCGGATTCATAGAATTAAGCGCAAACGATATAAAGATTTATAAAATAATTCGGCACTAAAATTAACTTGCACTTGAGCTACTCTCTACCTTAGAAAAAACATAGCTAGCGCGGAAGGAAACATAGGAGGAAAGGTTTTTTTAATTTATTATCTTTAATCTAAACTACCGCATATAAATTAAACTTAGTTTAAAAAAATGAAATAGACTTTCCATTACCTTTCTACGTAAAAGCGACCCTACCGATTTGCTTAAAATTTTATATGGACTATGGAGACAGTTGTAGATTTTGAAAAGACAAAGGAAGTTTTGTCATTGTTATCACCACCATAATGGAGGCGGGCAAAGCAGGTAATACGTAGCTAGTGAAAATAAATCAGGCTTTCATAATAATATTTCTCAAAAGTCAAAGTCCAGAGACTCTGTTGTCGCAATAATTATAATTTTGCTAATCAGATACTGTTGCAAACTAAAAATAAGAGTGAAACAGAATTTGATGCAAATTAAAGTATCTTCACGCCCATATACCCGAAGCGGCAGAGGCACAACCGAGGCACTCACGACTAGCCTAAGACACTAAGTCCCACAATGTGATAGGCGGCAAGCCTATCGTCAACCGGGCACATATCCAATCCCAGGCGACGTTATTTTTTATTACAAAATTAAAAATACAAATTGTGTATTTTTAATTTTGTTGCCCAACTCGGGGATCGAACCTGGGACCTCAAGATAGCAAGTCCGACGCCGGAATGCTAGTAGACAGAGAAGTTGTTGATGCAATTTACAAAACAAATATGTTTTCTTACTTATTATTGTACTCAAAATAGATGAAGACTTAAATATTTAAAAGGATATAATCGAAACATAATATCTATGACTATAGCACACTCCCGATCTTACCCGTTTGCCCTAAAACACAGTTTGATAAACTTAGTTCAGCTGGAAATTGTCGGAGGAAAAAAAGCAAATAGAAGCATAAATAAATGTTCCGTGCCCATCCTGAAGAACATCAAAAGCATTTTGTGATATTTAAATAAAAGTACCTACGGATCTTTCTTTCAAATGCACTCTAATGCCGTGACAACTTATGTGATATTAGACAGTAGACTAAACTTTGGCATCAGTGGACTTTTTTAAAAGTCAGGCGGAAAAAAATATTTCATTACTTTGGCACCGTGCTATACACAAACAAAATATTTTTATATAGGTATACTATTTTTTCATTTAGTTAGTAAAAATTAGATACAAAAAAACTACAAAAAGCTTTTAAAAACCTTATATTGGTTTGTCCGCAAGCTCCATAATTACTTTAAATTATAATACCATAAAATAAGTAGGTATTCAAAGCACAGCTACCAACAACCACATACTATTAGGTTATTTAAACAAACTCTGTACTCATTGCTCCGCCTCCCCTCCTACACCACACATTACCTATCCAAAATAATGTACCATTTTGAACTGCGCCGGATTCTTTTGCTTGCAAAGTTATACTAGTCGATCTTTTATTTTTATGAGTAGTTCTTATTTTAGTGTTTTATGATTTTTAATCAATGACGTTGTCATTATTTATTAATTATGTTACGATAATTATTTACTTTAGGTATTAAAAGTTTATAAATGAGCTATTTTCTAGTAATAATTTGATGACACATTTTTGTGTGTACGGCTTTTTTGGTAGGTAAATTGATCTATTAGTGTTAGCATTTTCAGCTTTAAATGTATATATTATCGCTTTTGCGCAATTTAATTTTTGTTTTTCTTTGTAATGTTAATTCATGTTTCTTAATACTGCAAACTATAAACTGCAAACTGAAAAGCAGGTAAGTATGTGTTTTATCCTACATGTTCTTCCATAGCTTGTAAAGCCATACGCGATTATAGACTCAGCAAGCGCATTATAAAAAACTAACAGAATATAATACACCGTATCAATATAGAAAATATAGAATTTATAAAATACCGACACAAAATGAGAAAAAAAGTTGTAACATGCTCACAGATAAAGCGTCAGATCTTTTGGGAAACGGACACGAAAACTAAAGTTCCACTTTATTTTATTCGGTCACGAGACTCTTGTGAAAGATGTCTTGTGTCTCAGTAACTTTTCCTTCATTTGTGTTACTTAAAAACTTACAATATAAAATTATGCAACTAAATAGATACCTACCGATGTATTGTAAGAATAGTTAAAATATAATATGTAGGTATGTACCTTAGTTAGGCTGACGTATATAAACAAACGTTATATTAGGTACCAAGCGATTTGTGCAAGCGTTGTTTTTTTTTATGTTATAGGAAGGCAAACAAGCAGACTTATTTCCTGATGGTAAGAAATTCACGCCGCCTATAGACACCAAAGGTAGTAATGGTGCGTTGCCAACCTGAGGTCGGGATGTTAGGCCTCGAGCAAAAGTAAGTTAACCGGCTACCTTACCCTCCGAACCGGAACACGTCATGACGTTATGGCGGCAGGAATAGGTAAGGCGGTGGTACCAATCCGGGCGAGTTGTTGCGAAACTCTACCACCTAGTCAGATGTCACGGTGTTAGTGACGGTATGCCTATGCTCACCTTTTACGAACTGCCTGGCAAGGAAGGCAGATGGTCTATTCTGCAAAGGGGCCCGGACCAACACGGGTTGTGCGGTAATTTTAATCTTTTTCTTCCTTGAAAGATATAAATTGAAAAACGAAATAAAAATCTTTGAAAGTACCTACAAATATTATATTTATGAAATACTAGCTGACCCGGCAGACGTTTATTTTAGTAAAAAATATTGGGATAAGTCACCATTATCATTTAGGGGTATGAAAAATAGATGTTGGCTGATTCTCAGACCTACTCAATATACTCACAAAATTTCATAAGAATCGGTCAAGCCGTTTCGGAGGAGTACGGGAACGAACATTGTGACATGAGAATTTTATATATAAAATAATATCGCAACGAATACTTCGCACTTCTAAACGCGTCGTATTGAGGTCAGTATGATAGAAAATGATCAAGGTTAAAATAAAATGCGTCACATTAATTCGATAAATTCTGATGGTAGTGCTGTTTGAAATTGTCTTGTAATTTCAGAGACTCTCGCAAGCCTTCGATAGCTCAGTTGGTAGAGCGGTGGACTGTAGATTGTATGAACTGGTATCCATAGGTCGCTGGTTCAAATCCGGCTCGAAGGATTTATTTTTATTTTTTATTTACAGATTTTTTTAAAGATTACATACAGCAAAATTTTGATATGACTCAAAAACAGTTCGACTGCAGCTGGTTTTGTTTTATTTCTTTTGTATGTTACGCGATCATTCGACCATTATCGAATAGATTTCAATGGTTCCTTTTTGGAAAGGTAGGTCATGATTCCAAAGTGGTCCTACATAAATTTTATCGTGATCCGGTTAGTGGTACGCTGTTGTAGTGGTAGACACTTAAGCTTAAAAATCACTACTTAGTGGAACGTTGATAATCAAATTAAGTTGATATCTTTCGAAAAACGAATCATTGAATTAAAGCGTCGTAATGAAATTAATAGTGTCGGTTTTTTTACAGTTTTTAAATTATATTTTAATGAAGTCCTTGTGGACTAGTTGGTAAATATGTGAAATGTTTGTACTTACCTACTCCTAATCCATCTTGATAGAATGGCATTTTTTTTGTATTAATTAATTTGTATTTTTGTATCATGAAAGATTACAAAACCTTATTTTAAACACAACTCTTATTATTATTTATTTGTTTCATTCTTCGTACCACGAAAAACAGCCATAACGCAAGTAAATGTAGAAAGTTGTAAAAAAAAGTCGAGCTTAGTTTTTAAAAGAAATTACTTTCAGCAAATTTCAGATTCATTGAAAAGTTAAAAAATGTGTCAGCATCTTACTTGTGTAACACAACAATACGTAAGAAAACAGTCTGTTTATTTTTTTATGAAAAATATAGAATTTTTCACACGTTTAAAAAAGAATTGGTAGCTTTACATGATTCCTGTGTATTCTAATTATTTATCTTACACATTCCAAGTTGATTGTAAATTAATTTGAACAAGTCATGTACTAATTAGTCAATGACAGTCATTTAAACTACAACATAATTTTAATACGTTTTTTTCTGCCATTGTCCGTAACAATAGACGTCATATTAGAGCTGAAAAACAAATATTAATTAATTATTAGTCCCTTTCTTTGGTCGAAAGGTTAACGTATGCGCCTAAGGCCATAAGGTCATTGATCGTACATGAGTATAATAATAAATTAAATAAATAATAAATTACATAAATTCGATTTTCAAACTCGACACCAAAATAAAAGTCTATATTTTGCAAACTTATTGTTTTGCTACTGAATGTTAAAATTACATAGCTCTTTAAACTTTTGTACATCATATTAACGTTATATTTGAAACAATAGGAGAGCTCAATGCGCTCAGCATTCTCTACCAGCCAACCTCTGGGCCAATAACTATGGGAAATTAGTATCTTAGTCTAAATAATCTAATATCTAATAATCTAATAATCGCCTCTGTGGTCTAGCGGTCCGGGTGTTGGACTTGACTGCATGAGGTCCCGGGTTCGAATCCCGGGTCGGCCAACAAAAACAAAATCGGATTTTTCTAATTTTCTAAACCTAAAAAAAATGTTGGTCGGGATTGGAATTGTGCCCGGTTGGCGATAGGCTTGCCACCTATCACATTGTGGGACTTAGTATCTTCGGCTAGTCGTGGGTGCCTTGGTTGTACCTCTTCCTACCTCTTCGGGGATATGGGCGTGAAGATACTTTTTTAGTCTAAATAATTATAACGCAACCATATATTATATATAATTGTATTATCTAATGATGTTTTCAAGTTGTGGGCACACCAGCGGCAAAACAGCGGCTACTGCAGCGGCCGGCGGCGGATAGGCTCTAAGTTATCTGTTCAGTACTCCAAATCGGAACTAAAGCGCTATTTGAAACCTCATTCTAGAAAAGGTAATAGAAAATATTTTTATTCAAATTAAACTTACAAGAGACACTTGTGTACACAATACTAAATCTACCACCGGATCGGGAGGCGGCGACACACTGAGAAGATCCGTCAGGAAACTCAGTGGGCTTGTCATTTTTCCTCGTTTTAAAATATATATTATACAACAATTAAAGTACTGATACAGTATGTTTAGAAGAGATTACCATTAGAAGCAATTAATCCCAATCGCTCTTATCTGCTAACTATTAAGGAATGGTATATTAACCTTTATCATTTAATTTCAATTTAACATATTTTTTAAATTTATTAATTGGAAGGAAATCGGGAAGTTTTTTTGCCACCAATGTCTGAAGTGTGAAACCCAACAATGTGATAGGTGGCAAGCCTATCACCAACCGACACATATCCAAGCAGACGTTATTTTTAAAATACGCTACGTTAATTTAAAATACACTATTTTATTTTGTCACCCGATCCGGGGATCGAACCCGGAACTTCAAGGAGTCAAGTCCGACGCCGAACCACTAGACCACAGAGACGATAGATTTCTACAAAAGAAGAAACGTTAACCCTTCACCGCAATGCCATTTAGGAACCTTAGAAGCGTGTTGAATCAATTACAAGATACCCCGCGCCCTGTCTCGGACGAAAGTTCATTATTTTGTACAAGAACGTAAGAAACTTGTAATCGGTGACAAAGTAACCAGAATTTTTATTATTCGTTCTATTTATATGAAATTTACTTTTTTTTAATTTACAGACTTAAAATGCAATGAAAAACATTGTAATTGTGAACAATAATTATTGAAGAATGTCCTATTCAATGATCAATTTTAAATTGGTATGGATTGTTGTTAAGTATGCAAATTAAAATTTGTTTAAGTTTTATAAGACTGGGTACGTTATTGTTAAAGTAATTTTCAGTACAAAATACAAATGCTTTAAAATATGTGCTTAGGTAGTTATGAATAAGATGTATTTGTAAAAAAATATCCTAACTTTTATGTAAAAAGCATGAGTATTTACACAATAACCAACATTGATGTTAAACTTTGAAGTAGCCATTTTAAAATTAATAAAATTAATTGCAACTAAAAAACTAGAAAATTTGTATTTTCAATTTTCTAATAAAGATCGTTATCTTTATTAGATGGGCAACGCTTTGCCCGGGATTGGATATGTGCCCGGTTGACGATTGGCTTACCACCTATCACATTGTTGGACTCTATGGCTGGTCGTGGGTGCCCTGGTTATGTCTCTGCTGCTTCTTCGGGGACGTGAAGATACTCTTAATTTTTAAAAAAATCTTAAGTAATGTAAGCTAAATCAAAATAAATTGCACACAACTGTAAGAAATAAGGAAATATTTAATCAAGTCTATCATAAGATACAAATCTTGTGTGATAAAGATTATTTATCCATTGTTATATTGAGATAAAATGGCTTCTGCAGTCAGTAAACAAGTCCAATTATACGCAAATGAAGTTAACCCTTTAGATGTTTTGTAGAACTTTTTAATTGCTGCTAAATCGAAAAAGGGCTCGCACAAAAACCGGCTTAGCCTATTGTCGGTCGTCGATGTCATTTATCTGTGTGGGTGGGTCCAACCGTCAACTATTGTTGTACGTTTCTGTAACTTGGTTTTTGATATTAACATTGATTCACTGTGAAATGTGTCACTATTGGTGCAATTATAATAATGATATTTGTATTTAAAAAAAAAAAATTATTCAGGTCTATTATGGCTGTTATTACGTTTCTATGAAACTCTTGTTTCGTTTGATAAATACCTAATGAATATTCCCTTTTGTTGCTTAGGCTCTTTACGCGTATGTGTATGCTTAATATTTATTTTTGATATTTTCTATCGTCGACGCTTGGTAAAACTTCCAAATATTCATATTTTTAAAGAAAGAAACACTTGTACTGTTTTACTTATCACTTATAATTTATTACTTTGTAATTAGTAGCCTAGCGGTTTCGCTTATACAGCATCATCAGGGCTAAAACTTAAACTACTTGATATTTATTTATTTTGTTTGTTTTTATATAGGCAGTCAATTTATCTGTACACCTGTTCTACATCTTTTAATTTGTTATTTTATTTTAACGGACTGGCTGGAAGATATTTCTTTAAATTAAAAAATCTTGCTCTTTGTTGTTGTATGCGATTAAAGTAATAACAATTTATAGCTAAATAAAATTTGGCAGCAACATTGACAGTCACTGACAAGTGAATTGACAAGGGAAGTGATTATTATTTTATAGGATTCTGATAAGTTGCGCAAAATTGCTTAGTTACTGCTGATAAATCAACGGCCCATTACCTTTAAGGTTATTCAGATAGAGTCCTGATTTTTTTTTAAATACAGGAGCTTCCACGTAAGTGGTCGCCACCGCTGCCGAACATCCACAATATTAGGATCTAAAAAAACATCTATACATATAATTAATCTGTAGAAGGGTCAATTCTTTACATTGAAAATATTGAAAAAAAAATAGCGGGGGTTGTTACTGGATCGATACCAAACCCAAATATGTGATTAAAAATTTTTTTGTCTGTCTGTCTGTCTGTATGTTCAGGCATCAGGTGAAAACTAAAGGTTCGATGTCGATGAAACTTGGTATAATTAATTATAACTTATTATCCTGGGCATAAAATGGGATACTTTTTATCCTGAAAAAAAAATCTTAATTTTTCAGTTTTATCACGCGAAGACCGATACCCGTGCGGACGGAGTCACGGGCCGAAGCCAGTATATAAATAACATTTTTATCTAAAGGAACTTAAAAACTGTCATAATAATTTTATAGGCGATTTAAAAGCAATACAAAATCCTTTAATTAATCTATTCTGTTGAAAAATGGCCATTAAGCTGTATTCACTGATGCAATTAATATGCATAGAAAGGGTTATCGTTGGTCAGATTCGCCACGCTTTCGGTATTAATATCTTGATCCATCATGCGTTGACGGGTTAAGATGAATCACTGGTGTCGAGGGAGAGATGCATAGTGTTTTATTCTCCCATAGTTTGGCCATACACACTGTTATTATTTTTAATTTTTGTAGATATCGTCATAACAAAAGGCTTTTAAAAATACTTTATTGAAGAACTACTGCAACTGTAATGACAATAAGACAAACTACATTTTTATCTTTGACATAAGGTGAAAACAATTGGTTACGTACTTCATAATTTCAAAACCCTCAAACCCCGAAACATTTTATTAGAATTTCAACTTAATTTTTTTTTAAATTAAACCTGCATTGTAAGTTTTCTAAACTGAGTGTCGTGTATACGTTATAATATATACACAAAGTACTCCATCAGTTTTGCTGGTGGTGAACTTCAGGTCACCAGTTAGTACCCTGATTCTTCTGACAAAATCTCACTACGATTGTTCACACTTAGTAGTAGGTAGTAGTAGTATTTTTTTCAACTATTGTCTCAACCGGAAAATACTTCTTAAATTGATAAGAGAGACAAGTATTACTCGGATTGTGGTTAACATTCCACGCGTCACCAAAATGGTGGTACAAATAAATTGAGCAACGATGGACTTTTCCGAGTGGTAAAACATGCCTTCATTCACTGCCTACCTACCTAAAATAAAAAAAAAGAATTAAGCTGTATAAAAAATTAATATTCTAATGAGTAATCAAAACTAATAATTCTTGTAAGTATTCATTATAGAATAAGATACTTTCAAAACAAGATGTTAGTAGTAGGATAGTATAAATATATTGCTGTAAGCTTAAGTTATAATTTACAAAGTTATAACCCCCTACTATCATTAAACTAGATAAATAATTATCTGATTATCTGATATAATCTTTGAAAGCGTATCAAAAAATGTATTTATTGTTATTGGTGTCTGAAACGTCAAAAATAACTTTAAGGTAGATTTAATTTAAAGCAGCAAAATAATTATCAGAAAAATGACAGTATAAAATAATAAGCTCTCCACAAGCTAAATTTCTTACCTGTATATAGTAAATGAAATAAGTTTTCAGATTGTACGTAGGTTGCAACATCTCTCGTTTTTAATTGACCTAAGAAAAGGAGGAGGTCGAACATAATATAGTTATATATGTGATAATCGATTTTTCCGTCATTTGAGAACATATATTTTTTGTATGCAGACAACATAATATAGAAATTAATATCGGCCAGTAGCAGTTGTCCTACATTTTCAATCGATAAAATCTAACAAAATTTTATTTGATGTGGGAAATAGTTTTCGCATTTGATTAATATTATTAGCGCCCCTTATTAACTGGCACAGCGACCGCTCCTTTCGCTATACCTAAGGACGGGGTATCAATGTTTATTTGGTGAGAAATGTTCATGATACTAGTACGTTCGAAAGATCATCTTTGGTTATAAATTTTTATCTCAATGATTTTGTATCAACCCTTAGATCTCAAAAGTTTGTGTATTTCAAGCTTTTATTACTTGACTCTAAATGTAAAAAAGATGGGAATAAAATTCTTCTAGATTTCTAAAAAAAATGTCTGTTAGAGGTTTTTATACCTGTTTTTTGGGGATTGTAGGAGTACAGACAAAAAAATGTAGATATTTTATCGTATTACTACTTTTTATGTCACATATAAAATTGAATCCCAGTTTCTCTTGGTCATCATTTCACTCGTGCAGAGATAGACAATTTCGCTAATTTTTTTGTGAGTCAGGTGTTCTCACGACCAGGTTAATATAAAAAATCAATACTCATACATACCTATATGTAGTTCATAAAAATGAACTTGACAATCAGCTTAACTTTTTAAAAGCGAAATATTTTTTAATGGAAGTGGCAATTTTTTACCGGGAAAAAGGACCACGCCAAAGATGGTAGTGGCGCGGTACCAATCGTGCCAAGATCCTACTACAACTATAGTTTTCTCTTTTAACCGGTGTTACAGTGGTGGGCACTGCTGGTATTATCACAATTGTTTTAATATTAATATAAAAAAAAAACTTTGTAAAAGTGTATAGTAAACATTAGAATATCGCCTTTTATTTTCGCTCTCAACCTACATGGATAAACTTAGACAGTCGGTGGCCCGTGCTGATTTATTGGCTCGGTAGACAAAGGGTTAAGTCGTCATTAATTACCGAAATTCTCGCATCACTTATAAGGGAGCATTCGTGCATTTGATATTTTCTACTTAAACTAGCGATCTGGTCTGTCCTCGCTCTGATAATAGAACTTATAAAGTACATACATACAAAGTTTCAGTGTGTGAAAAGGAAGTGTAAAAACTATAAATCATAGAAAAAAATATATCTTTACACTAATATAACGGAAGCAATAGGCAGAGGTACAACTAGGGCATCCACAGTTAGCGGATATTTATTTGCGTGCAAGCTTGTGTTATCCTACCCCAGAATAATAACCGGGACTGAACTAAAAGGCCATTGTAATATTTTTTTTTGCTTTACAAAAAGAATCAAAGTTTTAACAAAATTAATATATTTATACTATCAAAAAGGGGCTGAGGTTAGTATATTAAGCTTCTTGCATAAGGAGTACGACGGGTTGCTCCACCTTCAATTCAAAACATGAAAATGGCTGGCACTGATGTTACCAGTCCTGGAAACGTCAAAGCTGTGCTGTACCAATCAGGCGACTCTTTGCAGGAATCTACCATAAGTACTGACTGCTATTGTAACAATGACTGTGACTTTACTTGTCAATTCAGCAACCAAAACTTATTGATTTTTCTGGGGCAGTAGGGTCGTCATAAAATCCCTACATCATAAAATGATTCACAACGCACTCGGTGAACTACCGACAAAAACTACTAGACGTTATGGATGCATCGAAACATTGCCGTTGTGATTTTGACAGGCGTTAGTTAATTCAACATATTAATGTTTACGAAAAAATCTAATAACCTATTATAAACCAATGTATTAGTTCAGTGGCGGACCGGTACATTATCTATTCATGTAAATAGCATCATTGCTGAGCTGTTACGTCGCCATTGTTATCGTCGTGTTCTGCTCCGGTAGTTACCTACCGGAAAAACTTACAAAAAGCCCGCCCTATACGAGTTGCTTCATAAGAAAGCAGTTGCCTACTATTATCTGCTATAGATCAACCCAATGGTAGGGGATTATTTAAAAATATTGCCAGCTGATGGGATCCAGTAGTATAAGTGATATTTTTGCTAAATAATATAATACGCTTTTCTAGGGTTTCGTAGCCTAAGGCCGAAAAATAGAACCCTTTTAGATTCGTCATGTCCGTCTGTCTTTCCGTCCGTACGCCACAGCCATTTTTTCCGAAAGTATGAGAAACGTACTGTTGAAAGTTGGTAAGTATTCTGATGTATTCTGTTAAGCGCATTAGGATTTTCACACAAAAATATAAAAAAAACCATACAGGTGTTGGTTGTTGTTCCCCGGGCTCCTTCGCAGAATAGACCATCTGCCTTCCTGCCAGGCAGCTCGTAACAGGCGAGCATAGGCTTACCGTCACGACGTGTTCCGGTTTGGAGGGTAAGGTAGCCGGTAAACTTATTTTTGCTCGAGGCCGAACATCCCGGCCTCCGGTTGGCAACGCACCATTACCACTTTTGGTGTCTCTAGGACCGCTTATTACTTAATGACTTCCGTCTCACTATCAACCCACCATCACAATACACCATGACTATTCGTAATCCGCAAACACTGTGAAACAACTTTTAGATTATGTTACTTGCAGTTCGACCGTGATTCGACGTGACGTACTTCGCCGCTTTTTATTAAAAAAATACGTAAGGTATTTTCAAAACTTCAATACTTTTCTAATTTCTAATTTCTAAATTAGTACATTATATTATATTATATCTTTATATACATATTTCTTGTGTGCGTGTGTATGTCACTGAACTCCTCTAAAACGACTGGAGTGATTTTAATGAAATTCTTTGTGTGTGTTCAAGGGGATTCGAGAATGGTTTAGATTCACATTTCGGTCCACAGGAAAATTCTTTTTTTATTTCATTATTTTTTATTTTTATTTGTAAGTAGTTGTTGATTTTGCAATGTTTTACATTGGGTAGTAGCGCAATATCTCGCGCTACAATCGGAGCATCAAATATTATGTAGCAGCTATTGATGTCAAGCGATACGAAGTTTGGTGGGTCGGCTAATCTTAATATTTTTAACAATTTGGTCTCTTGGAAAATGTTTTTTTAATATTTTTTTTAAAAGTTGTTTATTTTGGAGTAGTTTCAACAACTAATATATTTTGGAATGTTTTACATTGGATCTGACAGAATGCGCAACTATCAGAGCATGAAATACGGGTATTATGTCAAGCGATACGAAGTTTGCTAGGTCGGCTTGTATTATATAAAGTTTTTAGTAACATAGTTGCATAGGTATGCCTAATTTAATGCAATAATTTATAATGATATTTTGTTCTGTTTTTTGTGTAGAACTTTTGAATCGGTTTTGCAGTTTTATTACGCATTAATTACCTATTGTTTAATATCACCCTTGTAATTTACTTAAACAAATACCGTTTACAAGTTTATTTTAATATACGGGTTAAGTGAAGGAAATTCGCACAAATTTTGACAATTGAGTTATGAAGTAATTGCCCGCATAGTTGACCGCGTGTTGTTTATGAAATAGATACCTACATTATGTAGGTACAGTCTCAAACATATTATCTGTTTTAGAATTTATACTCTACGTCGTTAGAACTAGCTGATATTACATTGTATAATGTATTTTTAAATTAAACGTTTTCCAAGAAGTGTATTGTTGTACTTAAAGTACGAGTGTTATTTCTTTTATTGAAGACTAACTGACCCGGCAAACTTCTTCACATTAGAACTTCCTCCTGACATTAACTAACACAACAAAAAAAGAATTAGCAAAACAGGTGTGATGTGATGATCACACGAGATGGGGTTAAATTACATGATATTATTTTTATGTAGATTACAACCTAAGCTTCTTTACCATTCGTGATGAAATAAATGGTATAGGCATATGATATGTACCCAGCCAAGCAGCTGGCACGGCACGGCGTACACTGGCAACGCAATGTTATTAGTCTTGAGGCAAGATGTATTTTTTTACCATCTTGAAATTCATCTACATGTCTTCTTTCACAATAGTTATTAGAAACCAGTGTTGGCACCAAAAATAACCATAATAAATTGGTCAAATTTTATCTTCGTCCTACACCTTTCGCCTAGCAATTTCACATTCGCACTGCGATAATGTTTTGTTTTTTTTTTTCACTTTTTGCCCCGAGTGTACAAGATCATTACAGATCTATTAGCGACACCAGTGAAACGAATATGCAGATGAAGCTATGCCGCCAGATCAAGCCCGCGGTAAGTAGGTCTCACAATGTGCCCGCATCCAATGAAATTCGCTTGACAAGAGCTCACTTGAGCGAAATTAACGAATTAGTCATAGCGTTCACTATCTCAAGTTTTTTAACACTTGCATACCGCCGCTGGAACAACGTAAGTAGTAAGTTACTTCATTGCATTTTGTCACCAGTCAGTTAGACTTGCAGGAGATAATACCTTACCTCACGAAGTCGGTAAAACGTTGGTGCTCTAGTTTGAAGTTTAGGGTACTTGGTAAACCTATGTAAGATACCAGTTCTGAACAACAAATTGAAAACGCACAAGTAAGGTTTATATAAAGGCGATATGTAATTCTTACCATGCGAAAAATAAACGTAATGCGTTTATAATGTTTCTGTGTCACATTTGTACTTTGGTTTTGCCTGCAGAGGAACGACAATTTTTTTTTCTCACGTTTACCAGCTGATCTGACAAACGTTATCGTGTGTTGACTTTAAAGTATAAATAGAATAAAATAATTTTTAGTTGTATATCTTTTTTAACACAGAAACGAAAAAAAAATTAAAACTAGATACGTCCAAAGAAATAAAAAAATAAGTGTCGACCACCCTAAACAAGTAAGGGTGTATAAAAATTAATGCTGCCCGATTCTCAGACCTATGCCGACAGACGCCATAAACTTCATAGGAAAGGCTCAAGACGTTTCGAAAGAATTTAATAACAAACACCGCGACACAAGAATTTTATATGTCAATTATAAATATGAAGATTTGTTGTTTGTCCGAGATGTACGCATCAAGCTCACGGGTGATCATAATGACTTTTGATATGACGTCACCAAGAGATGCGGACTTTATTTTATCCTTACGATCCCCTTACGATTGCGAAACACTTGGATATACGTATATATGTGATTTGCAGTAATATACGTTTGTTAAAGCGCGGTAACGTCGAGCTATAAATAAATTTCAATGCAAATGGAATATCCATATTAACCTTAAATTAAAAAAATTGGCTGCAACATAGAAAAAACCAAGTTGTCATTTTATCATAATCTTAATGGAGAACTTTTCTCGGAGACTGAAAGGTTTATGTGTGTTTGCCACTCAAGATCAAGTTATCGATATAGCATAGCATAGCATGTAAATGGTTCATGCAAAACATTTATTCAAGCAGACTATACATATGGGCACGATCAGGTTGCCAACATAATTCACCGAGGGCTTACTTCCAAATACAATTTTATAACATCGCCTGTTCTCCCCTGTTATAAATATCCACATCATAAAAACTGACCGGATATTTTAAAAGATGAAATTACAAGAACGTGGAGTTTCCCAAAAAAAACTCACAATAGTGCCAATAGTGCTATCAACAAGTGAAGTTATACCAGCACAAATACACAATTCCCTTAAAACCCTAGATCTCCCAAAATTTTTATATATTTGCTTACAAAAGGCCGCATATTTAAAGGCCGTATATTTGCCGCATTGTAAGAAAATTTCTGCCGACATACAGTATTGATATTCCAAATTTTAAATTAGTTTCAAAGTAAGTAAGTAAGTAAGTACTTGGCTTAGTTGACATTCATAATTAAATGTAGTATTTGTTATACACTTTGTAATGTTATGTTTTTATTAATGTTTTTAATCAAAAGTATTTTAAAGAATTTACAATTAAAAATAAAGTAAAAAGAAACTCCGCCGTAACAGTACTAAGAGTACTGCCGTGACCAGGATTCGAACCTGGGTTACTACGGCCACAACGTAGGGTCCTAACCACTAGACGATCACGGCTATCGGAGCGGTGGGCAGGGTGACGAAATCTGGGTACAGATATCCAGTGATTTTCCGATGAGTGTGTATTGCGAGCCCGTTGATAAACTATTTACGGCTATCAGTAACATAAGTAACTTGTGAGATAACAAACGAAAAATTAGATTGGGTGACCTCTTATGATTTTTTATGAACGGACATAAATTTATCAATGTTTGTTGTTTAGACAACTTTACCTTTAATATATGGCATATTGAGATATAGGGATACGAGGACACTACCGCTCACTAGAGGTAATCTACAAATACAGTTCAGTGGATTACCCCACTAGTGTAGTCAATCACAACTAAGTAGTATATTTCAATGCTGTAGCTATCTGGATTTGACAACAACTTTACAAATTCAAATTCAAAATACCTTTTATTACGTAGATCTATGCAAATATTCTTGTAACGCGTCTATATAATTCTAAAAACGACCAGCGGATCGGAACGCGGCCACTCACTGAGAAGATCCGGCGAAAGAAACTCAGCGGGCTTGTCTTTTTTTTGTAAATCTAATTTACATAAGTTTATTACATTTACAAATAATTTGCCGAGGTTGGTATGAGGAGCAATTAATCGCAAGCATTTCTGTCTTCTAAATATTCTGAAATCTTATAATAACCCTTACCATACAACTTAATCTTAATACATTTTTTAAATTTATTAAATGGTAAGTCTTTAAAATGCTCATTTTGACAAAGTGAACAATACTCTTTCACTGGTGCTAGAATGGTTTGATGCGAACAATTTGATATTAAACGCTAAAAAACCAAATGTATTAAATTTACAACCCAAAATGTACGACCTATCGATCGACATGACCAAATAATAATAAATAATGCAACATTAGAATTTGCTAATGACTCTGTATTTTTAGGCCTAAATATCGATGCTAAACTTCAGTAGGGTCACCATATACTGAAATTAACGAAAAAACTTAGCTCAGCCGCGTACGCAGTTAGAAAGATTCGCCAGTTGACCGACGTCTATACTTCTAAACTTGTTTACTATAGCAATTTTCATAGTAATTTATCATATGGTCTTTTAATAAAGGGAAGAGCAGCTGATATCAATACAGTTTTCATCTTACAAAAAAGAGCGATACGAGCTAAATATAATTTAGACAGTAGGGCACCTTTGAGACAATTATTTAAAGAAATTAATATTATGACTGCACCTAGCCAATACATTTATGAAAACATTATGTATGTCCGAAAAAATATTGACTTGTTTAAAAAAAATAAGCTTACTGTACATATATTCTGTAATATATTCTGAATATATTACTATAAGAATATATTACTGTAATATATTCTATTATATTCTATTCTCGGGAAGTTTATTGTAAAAACGTATACATTGACCCACACATACACATATCTTTTGCCATATTTTTAGTGTTCACTATACACTTAGGTGGCCGATACGTTGCACACGTGCCCTAAGTTGCCAATGATATTAGCCCGATGCACCACTAACTTCAATGGTGTCAGTAGACGGTGCCACCAGTTCGCTATGTAGTAGTTTACTATCTCGCAAAATCAAAAATTTTAGGTTATTTAGGCCAAAGCTGCTCGCCTGATGGTAAGACATAACTTTCATACAGACGCCATGGTTTCTATAGATGCGTCACTGTCTTGTGACCGGGATGCAAGGCTTAATAATGATGCACAAGACAACCAGCTACTTCCACTCTCCGAAACGTGACACAGTAATGATGATGTCACGAATAAGCATAGCAGTGAACCCTAACACGAAAAGTTGCTGGAGAGTACCACCACCAGTGGTCTTGTTTGTAAAGGCCAATTTAACCTATGCTTGCCACTTACGAATTGCTTGATAAGGACACTGAGAACTCGGACCAACACGAGACTATAGTAGTTATAAATGTCTATACATTTAATAAAATAGTAATAACATCAAATTTATACATGAAATATTTTTAAAACAATGATTGCTACTCAGCATGTTATTGCATAGCTATGTCATAAAACGAAGATTTTTAATTTTTGAAGTGAAAACTTCTTTAGCGGCGTTGCGCACTTTTTTGGAATGGGTAAAAACTTCTAATTTCGCGTCAGATCGTCAGAATGTAAGACGGCGCACTGCGTATGCGCGAACAAGACGGCGGCGCAGGTCGCTTGCTCGAGATCTAAAATAAAACGTAGATTCATCGCTGTTTTTGTATTGCTTACATATTTCCGAACAGTATAGGATTCGCAATGGATAATACCAGTACAAGTGAGTGTAAAACAGTCGCGTAAACTACTGCCATTCGGCCTCTCGCGTTGTTCTACAGTATTAAATAATATACTGTAAAGTGTAAACTGTTTGTTGCTTTGAATGCTTTGCAGTTTGTGGTAGATAAAATAGATACAAGTTTAGTAAAACATCTTTTAATTTGCTTGCGACTTCTAGGTATATCATAGTTTCTCAGTTAATAGAAATTACAGTACAACATTGTGAAGAACTTAAGCTGTCTTAGAAAAAGTTGTAAGTTTAACAAAGGAAATAATAGTAGAAGAAAAATCGATATACACATAAAATATATTATATTGAATTGAATTACGTAGAAGTTGGAAAAATTGAATATTTCATCATAATATATTATCCTATAAGTAATACTATTTTAACTGGCCGAGGTAAATTATGAAGTGGCCGTACTAGTAGGTAGGTAGCGTACTGAAGTTTCATGGTTTAGCATAGAATACTATTAGGTATATAGGTACTAATAAAGTGTACTAGTACATTTTACGGATTGTACGATCGCAGTGCGAATCCAAAAATGTCCGATTAAGCACAAGACTATTGTATTATACCACATAAATGAAAATACTTTTATATTGATAATTAAAGCAATTTGTGCAAAATTAGCTATTCCCTTACCATTCCAAAATGTCAAAAATGCAAAACGTATACTATATTATTCAAGTACGTATATTATTCAAGTTTTCACTTCGGCCGGCACTCCCGGAGTGCAACCCTTTTTTTTATCAGTTTGTCTGGTCATTTGTGGCAAAAACAGTTTAAACGATTATAATTAAATTGCACCTACTCTTTTCTTCTATATAAAAATCTGTATATTAATACGTGAAGCAAAAACTTTGGACCCCTTTTTAGGAAAATTGCGCTGACGGAGGAGTATGAAATTTGGCACACTTATAGTTTATGTGTGTAAAGTGCATTAATTAAAAATAAAACATTATACATCATCATCGCCTCTGTGGTCTAGCGGTTCGGTTGTTGGACTTGACTGCATGAGGTCCCGGGTTCGAATCCCGAATAGGCTTGCCACCTATCACATTGTGGGACTCAGTGTCTTCGGCTAGTCGTGGGTGCCCCGGTTGTGCCTCTGCCTATCATTTCGGGGATATGGGCGTGAAGATACTAAAACATTATACGTACTACCGTGCATTTGACACACACAAACAAATATATTGACGATAACTATAAAAGATCACAGATGGCGCTATAATCACAGTAGTTGTTCTTGAGGAATGAAAATGGCGTTCTTATCAACAAGATATTAAAATTCATAATGTTCCAATTTCGACTTAAGGCGACGATTAGTAAATATAAAAATAAATCCCCATTTCACGTGATTATCGCGCATTAATTTATTCATTATCAAATTATATTATACCCTCACTATTTACACATTTCTTAATTCATTGGGACCACAAATCTTTAGTACCGACCTCTTGAACGGCTTCTTGTATTTACCGCCGCTTTTGGGCTTGAGAATCCATGAAGTTTATGCGAAATCCGGACCGTATGACGAATGCGTCGTCAGTTCCACATTTGCAGCCTTTAAATAGGCATTCGTAGCAGTAATTTCTTTGTCAGTCATAATAAGTTGACATACGGTATCGATATTAGATTCAGTAACCGCGGTTGTCGGCAGTCCTTCACGGCTATCGTCATCGAGATGATCTCGTCCACATCCGAACTCTCCGAACCATAAATACAGGAAGCTACGAGATGGTTCTCATCTTCAAATGCCAGTTGAAGTGTCTGGAAACTGTCTTGTTGGCTTAAGCCGCAGCAAATATCGTATCAAATCATTGAGGGAAAAATCTCTTAATTAAACTTTAATAAATTAGCAATATACTATTTTGTAAATCCCGGCAAATTAAAGAAACTAAAAATAATATGTTCCTAGAGAGTTCCATTTTCAAATTTTGTTTTCGTTTTTATTTTGTTTATTCTAAGTGGCCATTTCCCGACGCTTTTGGTATGCACGAAATATAAATACCTAAGTACCTACAGTAATCACAATTATGAAGGTGGTATTTCGACCACTGCAAACTAGACGCGTACAGGGCGCTCACTACTTAAATAAACGCTGTATTGGGGCAAATTAAAAGAAAATACAATTTTTCCTAACAAAGCTAAAGTTTCCTTCGTTTGATGGGGAATTATCCAAAATGCTCATCTATTATTATTATAGTGGACAAAACGAAAAGGGAGCAATATTGGAACAAAAAAAAACTTAAAATTGAAGCAATAGAGTTTACTTCACTGAATCATAATATTATTTTGTAACTATATAACCTGGACAGGAAGTCGAAACTGTTAAATAATTTTTCTTATTTTGTGACACGCGTCTCTGTTATTTTAAGTGCGCACAGAACCTTTAGATAAAACATAATTAAGGCCCGTCACGTATATTCGAATTTTGTTATGGAACTCCGTTTTGAACAAAATGTGAACGTAGCGAATCCATACAAATATATGGAGCTGATCCGGGATTTTCAGTTTAAAAATATTTAGACGGGATTTTGTAAAGGATTTTGATTTGTAAATTATAATCAACTAACACGTTACACTAAATTCAAAATTTAAAATAGATTTAATTACGTAGTTCTATACAAAGATTCTTGTAACCCTATTTCATTCACATTTAAAATTGGTTTGAACACAAACAAAAAAAAAAGAAATTATTTTATTTTTTCCTAATGATTTTAATTACTCAAAAACAAGTCGTGTACTTGTTTGTTATTGTACTCGTATTACATAAAAAGGGAAAAGTATATTTACGCCCATATCCCCGAAGAGGTAGGCACAACCAGGGTACCCATGACTAGCCGAAGACACAAAGTCCCACAATGTGATAGGTGGTAAGCCTATCGCCAACCGGGTACATAACCAATCCCATCCCGAGCAACGTTTTTTTTATTAGAAAATTGGAAAACCCCAATTTTATTTTTGTTGCCCGACCCGGGATTCGAACCCGGGACCTCATGCAGTCAAGTCCAACCACTGAACCGCTAGACCTCAGAGGTGATCGCATAAAAAATATAAAAAAAAGTTGTGTAATCAGTTATGTTGCCCAAAAACATTTTAATACGATACGATATACCTGCCCTATAGATGTTGCTTTCCCCCACCCTGACCAAATTATCTGTGACCCCGTAGACCACTAATGTCTACAATTTAAATAATGTGTCCCGATGATTTTCCCAAACAACCTCATTCATTACACTCAAACTCGTTATGTCAATTACGTGACTAGACTAGCTTTTGTTCTCGGGTTTGGCTAATTCTTACACGGTATGCTGTAACTATTGCTTTCAAAATTTTTGGAAATAGCTTACAGCATTTGTTACATAATAATGTTGCTACATTATAATATTTACGTTGAAGGAACAAATAGAAAAATAAATCCTAATTAGCCTAATTAAGTTTACTAAACTTTCCATTCTCCAAAACGGAACACAACGGTGGAGACGTTAAGTAGTAGCTGTAACTAAAATGGCTACAAGCAGAGACATTATTGTATTTATTTCTGTTTGAAGTTACTGCTGACCTATTTTCATAATATAAGAAGGCAAACAAGCAAACAGGTGTTCACATGTTTAGGAATGTTAGCTTAAAGATACCAAAAAGTTAATGTTGCTTTGCAGACTTGGAACTACTATCTTCACCCCATTGCTTACGAGTGCCTAATCTTTCTGACTGGAAAACGAGAAGGGTAAAAACCTTTTATATGGTTTTATGACAGCCAATAAGCGTCACTGGTGATGGGTGCGTCGCTATCTCCCGATGCTTGTCTGTTATTATTGACTGCACTAGTGGAATAATTTAGTAAGCTAAATTACTACAATCGGGCGTTGGGATTGTCACATCCCGAGGCCAAAATTTATTTTTACATTTTCATTTGCAATGTGACAATTTTTTTACCTAATAAGTAATGGAATTGTGTCACAATTTATTAATACACTATTTTTTGTCGATCTTGTTGCCCCAAAGTTATATATTTATGTATCTAAGTGCATGCACTACTTTTTGTACGTGATCATGTACTTATGCTCTTAATTCATAAATATATGCTCTTTACATATATTTATTAATCTCAATAATAATAACTTCTAGCTATCTTTTTTGACATGAACAAAGCGTTTGATCACGTAAGTCACCAAAACTTGTTAGAAAAATGTGAAAAATACGGCATTCCAGGCACAGCATTAGATTGGTTAAAAAGCTATCTTGAAGACAGATATCAGTGTGTAGAAATTACAAAAATGGACAATAACAGAGTAAGAAAGACTTACCGGTCTAAATACATAGTAAAAGAGACATGAGTGCCACAAGGTAGCATATTAGGGCCACTCTTATTTTTGTTATACATAAACGATATAACAGGCACTACCGATCACCAGTGTTTTCTATTTGCTGATGACATATCTGTAATTGTACCAGACAACGATAAAAACAACAACAGAGAGTATACGGAATTGTTATTAGATTCTATTAATGATATAACTTTATGGACTAATTCAAATAATTTATCTCTAAATCTCGCTAAAACAAAAATTATACAATATTTTAATTATAAAAATGATCGCTATAAGCTAAATTTAATATTTAACAACGACAGAATTGAGGAATTAGAAGAAACAAAATTTTTAGGTGTTTTTCTGGATAAACATCTTAATTGGAAGTCTCACACAGATGCAGTAATCAAAAAGATAAATAAATTCATTTACGCCTTGAAACAAATTAGAACAACTATAGGTTTCAAGGCAGCAATCACTGCTTATCATGGGTATATAGGAGCAATCCTAAGGTACGGACTTGTTTTATGGGGCAATTCGACGAGGCCGGATAATGTTTTTATTGCCCAAAAAAAAATGTATTCCAGCGCTATGTAACACATCTCGTTTTGAATCTTGCAAACCTAAATTTAGATCAATGAAATTGTTAACTTTTACATCACTATACATCTTGGAAGCGGGTTTATTTGTGAAAAATAATATTAATTTATTTTAAAAAAACAATGTGAACAAACAGTATGCATCTAGGGATCCCACTAAACTGGAAGTACCTTCAGGTAGGACAGCCTTCTATAGAAAAAACTGTCATGCGATGCTAATTAAAATTTATAACAAAATTCCGCAAAATATCAGGGAACTACCTATAAATCGTTTTAAAAGAGTGATAACGAGGTGCCTTAAAGAAAAAGCATATTACAATTTACATGAATATTTTGCAGACAAAGAATTTCTAATAGTAAAATCTAAGTAAAGCCATATGGTTATATATAATGTTTTTTTTTATTTGAATTTATTGAATTTTATTTAAAACTATCAGAATTGATATAACTATTATTAATTATTATTTTGACACATATGTGCCTAATATTATTTCATTGACATTTGATTTGATTAATTGATAACATGTAATTATTTGTGGCTAATACTGTTTTTATTTTTATTATTTATTTCAATGTAAAAATTTGTGGATTAAGTTAATGTCTTATAAAATTTATATATTGTATTTGCATGCCAATAATTGGTATAGTAGTAAGCACTTGTATAGAATGTAAGACCTAATATGTACACTACTGAAGGCAAATAAATAAACAATAAACAATAACACTCAGTCAATTTGGATTTACCACGACTGATATACTTTCCCCTTCTCCAAGCTTAGGCAATGTATGTAATTTAATTAATCTGTGAGAGTAGTTGTTTGTAGCGTTTTAATAAAAAAAACAATGACTGGAACACTGTGATCGCAGACCCTACCAGAATAGCGAGACATAAGATAAACAATATTTTATTACACACATCAAAGTAATATTCTGTATCAAACTAGTGGCATAAATAAAGCAACAAAATTTATCGAAACCCATTGCTCCTCTTTACCTATCGCAGCGGGATGGTTATGGAGCAAAGTTGAAAAGCCGGTACACTTACAAACATACAAATACAGTTCAAAATTACATAGTACTCCTTAGTGGCAAAGTCGCTAGAGCTAGACTCGCGCGACAACATGCTATCTATCACACGGATAATGTAGCCGTGGTATAATGTACGCTATTTATAACGTATTGTGTTTTGATTGCGACGTCAGTTCGCAGACTAGCATTCGACGAATGATAGTTGTATGAGAATAGGAAATGGTTATGTCTCCAGATTTGAGCCGAATCTCAAGCTTTCGCTACGTTTGGCAAGTTTATTGTCTTCGAATTCTATTTCGAATGGAAAACCTGTGGGCGATGTGTTTGTGCTTTAGGGTTCTCTTTGTACTAAAAGTAAATTTTTTAAGTATAGGAAGGCGGTATTGTTACTGATACTCGCCACCTAAAGACACCAAACTGAGAAATATTGTATTACCAATCTGGTCCATAGATCTGTCACGACAGTAAAAAGCACTGAAGTTACGACGAGAGTAACAGTTAAGGCGGTACAAAAATAAGATTAGGCGTTGTAGGAGTGTGAAGACTCCATCACCTGCTGTAAGAATCATTTTTAGACACTTGTGCAGTCTATGCTACTATAGGCATTGTTGCCGTAACTTATAAGTTTAATATTTTATGCCCGGTTTGAACGGCAAGGTATCCAAACAAACTTTCAGATGAACAGTGCATTGAAGTTTCCTTGTCTCCAGGGCTGAACGTTCTCTTTGGTGTTCTCCAATGCATCTTTTACATTCCTGGTGTCCATACACAACGTGTGTTTACATCCTAATTTTTTTTCAAAAAATAGAGGACAACCTAATTTGACTACTAACCTAACACATAAACAAAATACACAAAAGAAAAACAATCCTATACAATATTGGCATTGATCACAAAACCGATAGTAAACGAAACGTACCTATATTTTTTAAAGATTTTATCAATTTCATATTTACTGTGGGTTCTGCCACTAACTTCCATATAGTACTCCCCACAAAGAGAACTGAGCAAGTATCATTTTAGATCGAACACGTGATAACAGCTATAAGAACACCCCTATTATTTGATACAATAAAAGTGAAGTGCCGACATATTCGGCATTCTGCTGCAAAATTGCTCTACGTATGATTGACCAAACTGACATTTGTGTTGAAGAAAATATTGAAACCTATCGAGGACGTGATAAAGTTTATATTTGTATAACAGATTCAGAAGTTAATGAACGATTTGGGGTGACATGACAGGCATATCACTCGTACAGTAAAGGTCGGTAGGCAAGCAGATACGTACTAATGGTGATTGAGAAAAATATAGCACGAGCACCGAAATCATTCGTGGTTATATCTTCATGAATATTGAAGATATATCTGCGATATTTTTATTTGATTACGCTTTTAGTTGAAGCGGTGCGATAATAGACGTCGTTATATTTGCAGATACATTTATAGATGAAAATTTATTTGATATTGTGTTTCCCGAAAATTTTGTAAAGGGAAGTTATGTGAGTGCTACTAAATGAATTGTTATAGCAGTGTGTGTTTACAGACATCATTTTAATTTTTCATGTTTAATATTTTAGTTAAAAATATGTAATTACCCACCGTATTCTTGTATTTTAGGAGCTTCCTATCTTTCATATTTGAATCGCCAAACTGAGACTAAGTTTATTATATTATACTCCATGAAAGGAATAATGAGATTTTACTGCATTACTATCTCGGAAAAGATTTTTGTAAATTTTTTGTCATATTCTAAACAATGAAAGTTCATTGATAGAAAAAAGGCGTTACTTTGCGGAAATCTATACTTAAATCCAAATAAAATTATTTTATTTTTATTTTTATTTTATTTGGATTTAAAGAAAGTTCACATAATACTATCTTTTATAGTTGTATAGCCGTCTTTGTGGCAGAAGTTTGTATTTTTTAATCAAGTATAATGGGACTAGACGAAATACTATAAACGCAGTGACCTCTGGGTTGTGTCTTTAATCAAAATTTTAAAAAAGTTCAAGTAATGTAACTTCTACCTACAATGGTAATGAAATTCTTTAACCCTTTCTAAATCTTGTAAATTCGTGTATTAATTACCAGATTGTTCACGTACAGGACGTTGTCCAACCCTCCCTTCTGCTAGTTGACTGAATATTAATAATGCGAGGGTAATATTCGACGATTAATGTTTTGTGTCATCTATGTGAATGGTATTCTCAAATCATCCTTTTGCACTTAGGTGGTAGAGCCCTACATCGAGTTGTCTGGATTAGTTTTACCTTTCTAATTTTTGCATTCCTTTCTAATTTTCTAATTTTTTCTAATGTTTGCCACCATAACGTCGTCCACGCTTGATATGGACGGTACCCCTACCGACGGTATCTCAAAATTAAGTAAGCTGTCACTGCCCATGACTAAAACGTTCATGAAGTCTTTGAAAAGACTGATTAGTTAAACTTACAATATTGTACATGAGATGTTTTTTTACATATATTTGCAAAATTTTGATTTTAACATCCGTAGGCGGCACACTTCATACACCGGCTTTCAGCAGGCCACCGAAGTTAAACAACATCATGAGCGATCATTGTTTTGAGGGGTGACCGCCTGTGGATGCTGCGTGATGTTGGCTTTTTGAGTTTTACCATACTTGTCAAATTTTAAAGTTTTACTATTAAAATAATTGTTAATGTTATGAAACGTGTTAGTCTAAGAAATATACTTAACGGAATAAAATATTTTAATTTACCGACGTCGGTGTGATCAAATATGTTTAGTAAATAGCACCCTGCCATTTGCGAGGGTGAATACATTACGGATTCCAATCCAAAAGTGTCCACCCCAATACCAGCGGACAGACTGACAAACGTACCGTAATTGTATTAGTGTGTGATTATTTCCTATTAGTTATATGATAAACAATTTGACACGAGCTTAGGGTATTGGGGATTTCATTTGATGTTGGGATAAGTTGATTTAAAAAGTTACTCTTTGTTTCTTTATGATCTAAAACCAAAAAAACTGGACATGTCTTCAAAATGAGTCAAGAATGGTTAGAAAAGCAAATCTAACCATACAATATATCATATTGTTAGGTATATCTAGGTATGCACTCTGCATTGCAGTGGTTTTCTCCCGTGTTGGCCCGCCTCCATGGTCTACTGGTTCGGTCTCCTAAGCCCATACGAACCTAGGCTTATCTAGTAAAAGTTGGCGTTAACTGGGTAAGTTGGCGTAACTTGATGAAGTTCAGCTAGTCAAAACAAGGTTTTTTATGTTTTTAATAATAACCATTACGTCCGGGTTAGTATCTTACATAATAACCAAAGTGTTCGAAAGCTTGACTGATAAATTTATTTAAATTATTTCTAAATTATTCTTGTTCAATCGTCGAAATTAAGTAACGTCAAGAGTGGAGTGCCTACTGATGGCGTACTTGGTGACCACCTTGGTATTTTGACTTTTTGAGGTTTCAAACATATATTGTTTCTAATAATTTCATTGAAAGATATATATTTTTCATAATTAGTTTAAAGAAAATGTAGCTAAATTATTTTTATTTTTGTCTAAATGCTTTTTTTATTAAATTACCAATCGGAATACTACAAACCTAATAACCTTTTTAGACTTTACAAATATGTATAGTAGACTAATTTCTTTTTAAATCCATTAATATTTTAGAACTAGATAAAATCTGCCCGTATGCACGCTCCACATTAATATGTAAGTACCACAAAGTATTAATTACGAAGTTAATAACCATTTAAGTCACAAAACATCCTAATCTATCTTCTAATTAATTATTTTGACAAGTTTTTATTACAGTTATAATAATATGGCGGCAGTGAGTGCTTGTTATGTTAAAAGACTAGCGATATTACATCGCTACGTAGTGCTGGTATAAAATAAAGTAGCTTTCCGTTGTTTGTTCCTATCTGTTTATATATGTTTAAAAAAATTTGCAACGGATTTTAATGTGGTTTGTTTAGTACATCGAGTGCTTCACAATGAAAGTTACTTACATAGAAATTAGTCCACCGGTGGGAAGCCGGGACTGTCTGCTAGTTAGTTCATGGAATAATATGTAATCAGCAGCGCTAGCAGACGTTCTTTTCGTGAAATAGAAAACTATTCGCTGTACGTTACAAAATAAAAATAAAAACTAAAATAAAGTTAGGAAAATAAAGACATATAAAAATGAAATAAAGAAGAAAGAAAGAAAGAAAATTATTTATTTGCAGAATACGTGTGTAAATGAGATGTTACAAAAATATTCACCTAAGTATATCAACATATTCTACTATATTTTGGTGTGCAAATATTTTAAAAAATAAAAAAAATATATGTATTGAAAAATAATTTATGCGAAAATGAACGAATGAATGAAGAAAAATTATGCGAACAGTTCTTTTGTCTGTGTATGTATGTTCCTAATATATTGTATAATAGGCAGAACTGACTTTTAATTTCCCTAATTTGTTAGTACACTTATTTTTAAGGGTTTTTTACACGGTGTCCGCGAAATGGACGCGAACTGGGGCGTGGACGCGTATAGGCTCACATACCCTACTCGACTGCATAAAAATACATGAAATTATAGAAAACGACTAAATATAATATATAATATACTGAGAAAGGTCAAGCTCCGCTGGTTTGTTTTGGCATTTGGCACTCTATAGTTTTTGTCTACCACGTACGGGACTTGGAGTGAAGATATGTATGTATGTATGTATTTAAACAATGTATAAATTTGTGTTTCTCGACGACACGGTAAAGAAATGTCGGCTAAATACACAAAAACAGGCATTGCAGTCGAAACCACGGCCAACTCTCCTGTTGGGTTTTCAACCACTGTTTGTCTTTGGACACCTTTGAAAACCTAGTTTAAAAAATCATTCAAAATTATAGGAAAATTATTCAAAACTCAAATTTACAAAAAATTTAGACTAAACAAAAGCTTACCATTTTTTGAAGTTGTTTGAGTGTGAATGCTTACGACAACTGAAGGTGAAGTTAACGTCTAGATACCAAGATTTTACCTCATAGGAGCACATACATGGGGCACACTTTTTTTTATTTTTTTTATAGAAGAGGACGCAAACGACCAAGTGGGTCACCTGATGGAAAGTGATCACCTCCGCCCACGGACATCCGCAACACCAGGAGTATCACAGATGCGTTGCCGACCTTTAAGGAATGAGTACGCTCTTTTCTTGAAGGTTCCTAAGTCATAATCGTTTGGGAATACCGCCCTCGGTAACTGATTCTACAAAGGTGTTATACGGGGTAAAAAATGTCTTCGGAATCGTACAGTTGTAGACCGCCACGCATCGAGATGATGGGCATGATACTTTAAGCTCTGATGCGATGTCCGAAGGTGGAAATCAGCGGCTGGAATTAAACCAAACAACTCCTCAGAGCAGTCCCCATAATAGATGCGGTAGAGAACACTGAGTGACCCAACATCTCTACGCAACGCTAAAGAATCAAGCCGATTGGTAATTGCCCGGTCATTGACAATTCGAATTGCTCTACGTTGAATGCGGTCAAACGGAAGGAGCTGGTACTGTGGAGACTTTGCCCAGAGTTGACAACAGTACTCCATATGAGGCCGAATTTGCGCTTTATATAGTTGTAAGCGATGGGCCGGCTTGAAATACTGTCTCGCTTTACTGAGCACACCAAGTTTTTTAGAGGCTATTNNTAAAGATGGCTTCGCGAAATTTCCTTGGACAGCCTTGGCGAGAGACCAAAACGCTCTTGTTCCCGAAGGTAAGCGGGCCAATTTTTCGCCAATTCTGCCAATGTGCTCGGCCTTTGCCCTAGCAATAGCTCTTTTGAAAGACCTAAAGGCAGAATTATACTCCTTTTTAATCAAGTTCGTGTTTTCATCGCAAAAATTCGCTGCCGTGGCCCAGGCCTGGTAGCATTTCCGCTTATGGCTAAGTGCCATCTTACAGGGACGACTAAACCAAGGCTGGGATTTACCACCAACAGGCACTGAAGAGAACGGAATTTAAAGTTCCATACCCTGCAGCACCACATCAGTGACAGCATCAGAAACGATGTCTGGATCATCCAGCGAGAAGCAAATCTGCCTCCATGGGTAAGATGCAAAAAAAGATCGCATCCCGTCCCAATCTGCTGACCTATAATGCCATACTCGACGTCAGCCCGATGGTGGTAGCCGCACACAGGGTGCAATGGACGCTGCACTCCGGACTAAGCAGTGGTTAGAAGATCCAAGAGGGGCATCGACAGATACTTTATAGTTCTCTGGGAGAGAGGCCAGCAGAAGGTCTAACAGTGAAGGCGTGTGATCCCCCACATCTGGAATTCGCTTGGGCGCAGTCACCAGTTGCGTGAGATCTTAGGACAAGGCAAAGTCGTGAACAGATCTTCCCGAATGATCGGTGGAACGTGAACCAAGCCAATCAGAATGGTGGGCATTCAAATTACCAAGAATCACGATCTCCGCGGATGGGATCTGCTCAGATACAAAATCGGAAGCCATTTGCTCAACGCTCAACAAGCCGGTCTGTCTCGGCATTGCCGCTATGTGACCTACAGGTACGCGTAGACACGCGGGTGGTCTGAGCAGTCAACGCGCAGCCAAAGAATAGACAGGTCTTTGCCTTCAAGATAGCCGAGGCGCTGGAAACAAATATACTCTCTGACGAAAGCGCACACGCCAGCCCGAGGTATAAATGAATGTTCCAATTTCGTCCAACGTGTCAGCCGGAGAAGATATTTGCGTCTCAGTCAAAAAGAGCAAGACTGGCTTTGCCGTCTCCAGGTGAACGTGGACGGCGTTCAAGTTGGAGTGTATTTCCCTAATATTGAGAAATCCACAACAAGCGTGGAAGGGGTGGCCGAAAGTTTTGTGCCCTGTTTGCCTCGAACATATTTAATTTTACGCGCAAATTGCCCCCC
>NJDC01007970.1:11079-22734 GCA_002245475.1 Calephelis virginiensis | reverse complement strand
TTCTGGTTTTCCCCAGGGTGTTATTCTTTCTCCTTTCTTATTCTCACTCTATATAAATTTCATAATTCCGTTTTTGAATTGTTCTTACCATTTGTATGCAGACGATCTTCAATTGTACACTTGTCTGAATGTTATTGATTTGAATAACGCCATCAATTTACTCAATGCAAATCTCCAAAGCATTTTGGAGTGGTCCGCTAAATGTGGAGTATCTGTCAACCCGGCTAAGTGTCAAGCTATTATTTTGGGTAGCGCTAGGCGTTTTGCAACGATTCCTTGGGATTCTGTATGGTCTCACCAGTGACCTATTATGTCATCCTTTGTTCAGTATTTGTGCATAAAAATAAATAAATAAATCTATACGCATGTTAAACATCGTACATGCACACGATTCATCACTTAAATTTCTAAATTTCCAACCAGCTCATGTTACTTTTATCGATAGACAAGTGCGCCGCTGCGGCAGGCCAGATTTCATTCGAGGCAGCTGCATTTTTGACCGGCTCCAACCGGCTTCGGCTAAAGGAATCTTCCTTCTCTTCTCAATACAAATGTATTTTTTTTTGTATGTTTGTTTCACGATTACTCCGTCAATAGCCATTTCGAGGTGGTCACATATTAATTTTTCAAAATTTATTGATAACTTATTCAAAAACAACTAGCAGGATGTTGATAAAAGTTATGGGGGACAATTTTGGAACTATTTGCTACCTTTTTAAAATATAATTATTGAATTGCGACGTGGTACCCTTTGAAATAGTTGGCGTCGGTTTTTCCAGTTTTACTGCGCCTCATTATGTTAATTAATTTCTCAAAACAAATTCGCTAATAGATAAGAACCGTCCACCTATACGACCTGTAGTGCATTTTTTGTTTTTTTCTATTTTATTACAAACTAGCTGCTACCTGCGGCTTCGCCCGCGTTTTCACAGAAACCCGGTGTGCGATCGGGATTAAAAATAGCCTATATGTTAATCCAGGTCACAATCTATCTGTCTTCCAAATTTCAGACAAATCCGTTCAGCCATTCGAGCGTGAAAGAGTAACAAACATCCATACATCCATACTCACAAACTTTCGCATTTATAATATTGTAATAGGATGTTCTAAAAAAATCTGGTTTTCTAAAATCAAAATCAAAACTGGTTTATCTGGCACATGATTCTTCATATTTGATTGTGACATACTTACCTATTAACTACCATGTTTGGAAACTAATAAATAGTTAATAATTCCACTTCTTCGACTAGGTGGGTATATTCTCTAAAATTTTAAATTTCAACATTTTACGCGGAAAACTAAAATTATTGGCGTAGGAACCCCAGCAATATGTGTTATGGCAGATTAAAACTACTTTATTTCTCTCGCCGTACATAATTTCACGAAGCAACGCATTTATGTTTATAGAGAAGCATTTCCTTTCTAGTTATGGGCTGGCGATAGTTTACGTATGACCATAATGTTTCCCATCGCGCTATTATTGCCATTAAAATGTTTATCTTAAAGATTCATGGTTAGACCCGGCAAAAATGGTAATCGTTAAAGAAATTGAATATCAACCCTTCTGTAGTTTTATGTTAATGTGAAAAGGGTGAATCGTTATCAGAATAACGTAACGTACTTTTTGAATAAACAAATATGATAAGAAGTGACGAAAGACTAATAAGTACTTACAAGCTCTTAAGTTAGTATGTACTAACAATTTATGTGTCGTCATTTAAATATTACATCGGTATTTAACTGAGAATTAATGTATTAGTTTCACCTTACAGTTAAGTGTCCAATATTAATGTTTATAAATGACTCTGGTCCGTGTTTCTGTTATTTTGTATGATCGTTTTCTAAATTGTTGATAAAGGCACAAACAACTGTTGCTAATCAAGTTTTAATTAAGTTTCAATAGATAATAGATCAATTTTCTTCCGATTTCTTAAATCAGGCCTAGATAATCCAAAATAGTCATGTTATATCTTCAATAGAACATAGTCAATAGTCAGTCATGGCGCGATCTCAGTTATTGCAGTGGCATCCTTAACTAAGCTTGTCAAGTGAGATTTTAAGTTAAAAAAAGACGCGATATACTTTTTTTTTGAATTCCTAACTTGTGCATTTCAAGTGAACAAAATTATACTAAATGCCCACCAAAATTGACAAATTGTTCTCTATATCTACAAAAAATTACTAGGTAATTAAAAAAAAAATCATCTATCCTTTCTCTCGGTCATGCCAAAACTATTACGTGGCGCGCAAAATGACCGCACCATATTGTGGTTTATGTCAATTAATACCCGGCCCTTGATCTTAGTCCATTGTATCTTGTTTCATACAAAACTTGTATTTGTAGAGTTCCTGTAACGGTTCCTTCTCTCCTTCGCGTCGCGCCGTGTCACGGTGCCATATCGTTGGTCGAAGCGTAAAATAAGTACTAATACTAGGATAGGTGAAGTCGTAGTCTCCCATGCCTAACACTGTAAACCAATCACAAGAATCGAGTTCGATTACCGATAGGGACAGGCATATGTGCGACAAACATGGGTATCTAAGTTTTTGGGTGTGGGTATTGAATGTATTGTAATTATTATACGAGTATATCGTTATCTGTACGACACATAAATATAGGTAAGTAAGCACATTAGTATTTTTGGCTAACATCTATAACACAAACAAGTTATAATGCTTGTTTTGTGCTTAATTATATGTACAATCCAGAGAGATATTTTTATCATCACCTTAACGCAATACCAATACAATACAATTTATGTACGTCACATCTATTAAGTATCTTTTCTGTAAACGACTGCCTGCATCTTCTATTAGTAACGAATGATGATAAAGATAGTGTGATTAGTTTCTTTTGCCAGATCTTGTCAGAATGAGGCTGCTATTCCAATGTTATAGATAACATTGTAAACGTGTAGTTACAAGTACGAGTACCGCTTGCATGGTCTTCTTGAATAAAGTAATTTCAATCTGAATTATACAAATAAGTTTTGAAAACATTAAATAAATATCCCTGGACAAGTTACACAAATTGAATCTAATCCCAAAGTAAGCAAATTATATGCTTATGTTATGGGTGCTATTCAACGCTTCTAATACATAGATATTCTTAAATAGATACTAGAATAAATTTAATAAGCACCAAGACCCGAAAATGCAGACATCTTAATGTTCATCACACAGATGCCTGCCCTCGTCGGAAATCGAACCTGAGCCTCGCTAATGGTTGGTGCATTTAGGCGTGAACACTAGCCAACGAGGCGGTCAAACTAAATATATCGTTAATATTAAAAAAAGTGTCGATGTTTCCATTAAGGTATATTATAGAATATAGAGCTTTCAAAGCAAAAATTCTCACAATCGGATTTTCCTATAATTATGTTCTTACTTCCTTTTAGCTAACGATTTCCAGAAAAAACATCTTCTCTCGAATAAAACTATTACTGTATAAGCAGTTATCGAGCCAATACGAGCTCGTTTATATTGAGAAAAACCATCCACAACGAACATCAAAAATGAGCTTTGACTGATAGAGCCATTTGTTATTGGAATAGACGTTTTTATTGCCCAAGATTTATATTAAGAGTATTTAATAAAAAACGACTCCCTCGTTAGTCTTATGGGTAACTTGTTTGCTCAAGAAATAGACTGTTCGAGTACATCATGGTGGCCCAGTTGCGAATACTAGATTTAAAACCTTGTTGGTATATTAATCTTGTATCAAATATCTGACCAGGCAATAATATATACTCACTAGCAGAATGTATACTTATTCCCATACCTACGTATTAAACAGTACGGTACACACCGTACAGTTTCGAAAGAGTGCGACCAGAAACACCGTGACATATCATTAATAAATAAATAAACCCTGGACAAGATACACAAATTGAATCTAACACCAAAGTAAGTAGATTATAATATGCTTGTGTTATGGGTGTTAGTCAACGATTCCAATACATAGAAATACCTAAATAGATACCAGAATAACTTATTATCCTAATATATGTAATTTACGTGTCACGGTCCGCGAAGGACTCCTAAACTACTTAATCGATATGTATTAATTTGAGTTTTGGAGGTCGAAGTTTTTAATAATTATTGAATTTCATGTTTATAAATGGGGCTCACTAAAAGTTTTGCACTGCTAGCTAATCAGAACTATTTGAATTTCGAATGTTATATTTTTAAAACGTTGCAACCTTCTTAGTAATAAGAAAGCTATTGTCGGGAAATAATTTGTCAATTGTTTTTTTTTTATCACACATCAAAGTTCTGCGTACGCAACGAAAATGGAATTAAGTCGAAAATATTTTAGAGCGATGACTTTTTATGATTTTAAAAGTTCTCTTTCTCCGCAAGACTCTGCCGTTCGTCTTCAAAATGCTTTTGGGAGAGAAGCATCTTGTTTGAGCACCGTGAGTCGATGGCCTTCAACTGCCATCAACGAAAATAATGTGGCTACTCTTAAGCGGTTAATTGAAAAAACCCCCGGATTACCTATCAGACAATTCGAGGACTATTTGGGATTGGTATGAGCCAAATTCTGAAAATTTTACACGAAGAATTGAAAGTTTGGAAACTTTTTTGTCGTTGGATCCATCTTGAACTGTCAGCGGAGCAGAAGCGGGCTCGCGTGGAATGGTGCTCACAGACGCTACTGAAGGACGACTACGGACATTCTAATGCTATTTATGACATTGTCACAGGAGACGAAACGTGGATTTATTGTTTTGAACCCGAAAAAAAACAGCAATTGTGCGAATGGGTGTTTGAAAATGAGAACAGGCCAACAAAAGTGAGACAGGTAAAAAACGTTGTTAAAAACTGATCGCGATTTTTTGTCAGCTACGGGTCCCATCTGTACAGTTCCACTTGAAGATCAAAAGAGAGGTAGTGCCGAGTGGTATTCTATCATTTGTTTACTTAGGGTGTTAAAAAAAGTTCGCGAAAGACGACCCAAAAACATGATAACTTTTCTCCTACACCATGATAACGATTCTTCGCACACGGCCAACAAAACAAAGTCATTTTTAGTTTCCGAAAAAGTACATCTCGCTACTCATTCTGTGCATAGCCCCCACCTAGCACCCTGTGATTTCTGTATTTTCCCCAAAATCATAGATTTGATGAGAGGTTTTACTTTTACCAACTCCGAAGTGTCAGTGATAGCGTTCATTCAGCACGTAGAAAACATGCCTTCAGATCTGTGGTCCTCCTGTTTTAAAAAATGGTGCGATCGCATGAAAAAAATTTTAATATATAAAGGATATTATTTTGAAAAGCAATAAACATAGTATTTTGGTCATAACATGTTGTTTTTTTAAGTTAAGCAAAACTTATACTGTGACCTACGTATTGAGTGAAATTAGTCAATTTTGGTGGCATTTGGTACAATTTATTTTCAGTGAAAATGCGCAAATAAAATAATCATGTAGAAATTAGCGTATCGTGTATTTTGCTCGTTACCGACAAATCTCACATGAGCTTGAATAATGAGGTCACCGCTTTACCCAAGACCCTGACATGACTTATTGACGACTTATGACTAATTATAATTGAATCCCGTTTTTTCAAGTCTGATGCAAATTTCTACTTGACTAATGGCAAAATACTACTTACATCTCAATTTATCGCGGGCGAAGCCGCGGGTAACAGCTAGTAATATATATAAATTGTGGACAATTTTTTTAATCTACAGTTGACAGACAGACAGTTTGATATTTTAATCTAAAAGATCCCGTTAATTAAAACTGCTAATTAGTTGGATTGACACTCATTATTATTATTGAGGTATTTAAACCTACTTTTCATCGTCGATACGAGGTGGCATTCCTTTTTATACACACTTTTTAAATGACATTTAATAGACCTACCTACTTACTTTATTAACTTACTTTTCATGTTTTAGACAACCTATAAACATGCATAGTCCACAGTTGTATCTAACCATCAGGAGAGCCGTTTGCTTGGTCGCTGTCTTATCACATAAAAGTAACGTAAAACAGAGCTTAAAAGTATTTTCACACCCATATCCCGAATAAGTAGGCAGAGACACTAACGGCCAATATTAATAATCAATCCTAATCCAAAATTTGCTGTCCAAGATGGATATTTTGATCCATTTTTATGTTATCGCTTGCCAATAAAATATCTGTGAACAGGATAAATATGGCAATTATAGGATAGGACAGAGAGAAAGACAGCGTTACTTTCGCATTTATAATATTAGTGTGGATACTGCCGAAGTTTAATGCATGTTGGATTAAGAGCTAGATTGGTCGATGTCCTTTCTTATTAGTTCTAAAACTGTCAGCTATAAGAAATTTCTAACGACCGCACTCAGAAACGTCAATGGTCTTTTAAAATTATTATTTTTTATTTTTATGATATTGGCAGGCAAACAAGCAGACAGATTTCCTTAAGGTTAGAAATTCACGCCGCCTAGAGACAACGTTGGTAGTGGTTCGTTGCCGACCTGAGGCCGGAATGTTAGGCCGGGTCGAGCAAAACTAAGTTTAACGGCTATTTTAGCCTCCAAACCGGAACACGTCAACGGCAAGCACTAACGTTATAGCAGCAGCAATAGGTAAGGCAGTGGTAACAATCCGGGCGAGTCGCTACAAAACAGAGTTGAGTTCACGGTGTTGGTGACGGTAAGCCTATTCTCGCCTTTTACGAGCAGCCTGGCAGAAAGGCAGACGGTCTATTCTGCAAAAGGAGCCCGGACCAACACGGGGAAAATTATGATATAATGATAGATTATTAATGATTATTAGATAATTGCTTGATTGCGGCAAAAACACAAAAAACATGATTTAACCTACCTAGTTACTACTTAAAGAGATCTGTGAATATCCATGTGAGTCCCACTTTGAAATATGTACCTACTACACTAAAATGTCAATGAAAAAGATAATGTAGGTACTTGCATATTTAATTATTCCTATCACACTTAGCACTTAGTGTCTAGTCCTAGGTATATATTTTTTAAATTGCAGTAAAAGTAATTCGTTCCTGCTTCTTTGAATTAAATAACCATTACTCCATATCATGCTATAAACTATTGAAGCGAGGGGCATCAATAATGAAAGTAGTATTTAATCGAGCGGCAAATTGTTTTCTGAGATCATAAAAAATGGATATTTCCTCGGTTATTAAAATTGATGAAATCATTTGACCTTTTAACATAATTGTTATTATTTTAAAAGATTGTGTTCAAGCAGACGGCTCTTCTGATGGTTACAACCATACTCTTTACGATAAAGGTGAGTATTTTGTGGCTGAAATCTGCTAAGTACCTACCTACATGCATAAATTTACTAGCTACCTTACTCTCTAGACCGGGACACATCATTGATCAGTGTAAGACCGATAGCAAGGTCGTGAAGGTAGATGAAAACGTCATAGCTGCTTTTACCTAGTTGCCATAGCCTACGGCAACTAGGTGTACTCAACAACAGCTTCTAAAGGTAGCATATTGTCTACGCCAGGGCAGGAGGAAGGACCTAGGAAATATTTACAATTTATAATCGTCATCGTCGACAATTGCTAGAATTCCATTTTGTACATACTTTTGAAATACTACTTGCACTTTTTCACAACTCAATTTGGAGGGATTGTCACTCACATCCGTAGGTAATGAGCGATTGAAACCCTACACGTTCCCCTTTGGTTGGTGTTAAGACGCCACTGAAGTCAAAGGGTGGTAGGTCTACTCTTGGGGTTCGCCTGGTCTATGACCACCGCCAGGCTAGAGCCTGCCGCCTAATATTTTACTATGTTACTTTAGTATGTTTTGTCAACTTTGCTGGTATCAGTTCTCCTTCTTCCAGTAAGACTGGAATCAACAGGGAGGCGCGAGGGAGAACAGAGTGATCCCGCTGTCAATATAAACAGTATACTTAGGTTTGTCGTACTCCTGTACAAACCTAAGTTTCCTGACTAGATTGGAACCCGCAAACTCTTATGGATGGAAGCGGAGGCCCTTTTGTCACCCGCGCCAATTTTTTTACAAAACCTACACCTCCTGATGAGTTGTACTTGTATGTGCCCATTTTGATTTTCTTTTTATCGTCGACGTCTGATTTTAATGTCAAGCCAAAAACAACAAAAATGGTCAGAACAAAATTGAAAAGTTCCACATTTAACTTCTACAGCACAAGGGGATTACTTTCAAATCTTGCTGATGTTTTTCACAATTTCGCGGGCGAAATAGCGCCAAGAGATCAAGAACGACGAAATTGGGACTTAAACGTCGTCAAATTCAATCCCCAGAAGGCTAAAGCCTGTGCATTATCTACAAAAAAACACCTTTACAAAGGTTCGAAAGTTCGAAGACACTTCCCTTAACATCTCACAGAACATAAATAAATTCGATGTTGACATTGCCAAAACTTCATTAGCTTCAAAAAAATTGGAGATTACTATACAGGGTTACTAAATAATTTAAAGAGCAGCATAACATTTGCTGCTAACTCTTGTTGTTGCAGATGTCTATGAACCATTCCTAAATCTATGCTATAGCAGCAGTGACTACTTTCCATCAGATTTCCGCTCATTTGCCTGTTTTTGCTATAAAAAACATTGTATTGTGTAATGTGGAAAAGTAGAAGTGGTGTTTGAAAAGTCTCTTATTTAGGATTTGGCAACCTGGATGGGTGTGTAACTATCTAGATAGATACCTAGTACGTGTATACCTAAGATATTGTGTATGGCGGTTTCTCAAAGCTGGTCTTGGGCCGTCTTAGATTATGCTGGGGCCCTTGGGCACACAAAAGCTTGGGGCCCTGGAGCACATAAAAACTTGGGGCTCTTTTGGAATAAAAAGAAGTCAAATGTCAATTTTTATCACTATGATTTTTTGGGTACCTAACCAATTTCATTATTTTATTACAGTATGTTACGATAATACGAGGGCCATTTAATACATTTTTAGCCTAAGAAAAAATAAAGAAAATTTTGAGAAAGTAAAGATTTATTTTTCAACATAGTCTCCTTTCAATTCAATACACTTGGACCAGCGATGCTCCAACTTTTTTAACCCTTCAAAAAAATACGATTTCCCGAGGTCTTCAAAATAGGCCTCTGTGGCGGCGATGACGTCATCATTCGACCCAAATCTTTTGCCGGCGAGTGACTTTTTCAGATTTGGGAACAAGAAAAAGTCGCATGGAGCCAAGTCTGGAGAATACGGTGGATGGGGCAGCAATTCGTAGCGCAATTCGATCAATTTGGCCATGACAACGGCGGAGGTGTGAGCCGGCGCGTTGTCGTGGTGGAACAGCACTTTTTTTTGCCAAATGGGGCGTTTTTTTTCAATTTTTTTCAATTCGGCGTCGAATCTGCCCAATAAGTTAGAATAGTAGATCCCCGTGATTGTTTTACCCTTCTGGAGGTAATCGATGTAAATCACACCTTTCCTGCCGATTGAACAATCTTCGCCTTCTTTGGAGCACGTTCGCCGGGTAAAGTCCACTGTTTCGACTGTTCCTTGGTCTCTGGTGTGTACCAGTGAACCCATGTTTTATCGACGGTTACAAAACGATGCAAAAACTCCGCCGGGTTGAGTTGAAACAGCGCCAAACATGTCGCCGATGTGGTCTCACGGTTGCGCTTGTTGTCTGGTGTGCAATAGCAATTCTTCGTGCAGAATATGATGCACTGTCCCATCTGCAATGCCTACAGTCTTAGCTATCTCGTGAATCTTCAGTCGCCGGTCTGCCAACACGAGATCGTAGATTTTTTTTAGGTTTTCTTCTGTAGTAGCCGTTTTCGGTGCACCTGGGCGTGGCTCATCAAAAACCGACGTGCGACCACGAGCAAACTCGTTGAACCAATTTTTGACGGTCGCCATCGAAGGAGAAGAGTCACCGTACACAGCATCTGCGCAAGCGCTCTTTGATTTCGCTGCGCGTTTTCCCTTCCAAAAACAAGAATCTAATCACCAAACGATATTGTTCTTTTTTCATTTTTGCAAAACCGACCGACACGCTCGCTTCCAAAGGCTGTCAAAACAAAACAAATGAAGGGAAAAGACTGAAAACTTCTTGATAGACTTCAAAAAGTATTTACTGCACGATAGTAAAACTCTTTTGTAACAACAACTAATGAAAAAATGAGGCTAAGTAATTATTGAAGGCCCCTCGTAGTTTCTTTCGGGATTTCTAATGGGCAAAATCTTTTATTAAATCCTCAAACCAAATTTTCTGAAGAATGTCACTTTCTACGGTAATAATTATTGACAAATTACTTAAGTGTCTCGTAAGCTGCGAAATTAAATGCTCCTGAATTAGGGCGTTGGTTGTTGGGTTTGGAATAAATATTTTAAGGTTAAAAGTGAGTGAAATAGTCATTCCTTCGGGGTCCTCTGAGTGTAGGGGCCCTAGGCACTGGCTCCGTGTGCCCTTATAGTAAAGTATAAGCTCTACGATATGGGCGTGCTAGACAGACTAGTTCTCATGGTACGAGACTACTTGTCGAATCGTAAATTCAGATTTCGTGTAGAAGGGACTCTCTAGCAGTAGGCACCTAGAGCCGGCAGTGCCGCAGGGCTCTCACCTATATTATACACCCTGTACACGAACGACTTACCCCGACCACCGCTCGTCCACGTAGCCCTCTTCGCGGACGACACGACTCTATATACAACCCACTATCGCGGTAAGCAAATAGGCTACCTCCTCAGAAACGCGGCCACTTTCCTGGCCGACTGGTTCAGGAAGTGGCGATAGAAGTGAACCCCGATAAAAGTGCAGCGGTGTACTTTAATCGAGGTCTCAGTCGTAGCCCGGGTACCATCAAAATGTTCGGCAATCCCCTGGGAAAACTCAAAAAAATACCTAGGGGTCATTCTAGACAAAAATATTATGTCGTTCGAACCGCATATTTCGCGTGTCACAAATAAGGCTAAATTCGTACTGAGCCGTCTCTATTATCTTATTAATAAAAATAGTAAAATGTCACTTCGTAACAAAGTGACACTTTACAAAACATGTGTTAGACCCATAGAAATAGGATATACTTAGAGGTCAATGGTTAGACCCATATTAGCTACTTGTACATAAGTCTTTATAATTTGTGATATTAGCCTACGGTAGTGTAGCCTTCGCGCATACCTTCCCGTCCCATATTAAAAAATTACAAGTACAGTATAATCTCACCAATCCGGTACTTCAATAGATCGACACGTCCAATAATCCGGTACCTTCCGCCCAAACCTCCCTCACCAAAAAAGATCCAACTTGCCCATAAAAGCTTTACTCGTACTTAACAATGCTCCAGGCCATCCAAATGAACAAGAACTTAAATCAAGTAATGGGAATATCCAAAGTCCAAACCATCTTCCTCATTATCACCTATGATTTTTTCACTATAATTCAGTAATCCGAACATTCTAATAATCCGTCACACCCCGGTTTTTTATAGTGCCGGATTAGTGAGATTATACTGTAGTCCAGAATAGGTTCATGCGAACTGTCACGGGTGCTCTGTGGTACGTTCGCAACGAGGGCCTACATCGCGACCTCGATTTACCCACGAAATGCTGCGCCATTTCAAAGAACTATCGGAACGTTACTTTGAAATAACAGCTGCCCACCCGAAACCGGTGTTAGCTCCCGCGTCACGCGTGTGACTACACATCGGCCGTGAACG